>JASANE010006735.1:0-58659 GCA_030248225.1 Trileptium ribeirensis
GGCGTAGAGCAACCTCCACCAGGGTAATATTACAAAACAGTACAATCCGAGATGCGTGTATTCTGTTTTAGCACTGATATTTGACTAATTCACTGAAATTTTTAACACTAGCTATTTTATAATGCGTAGAGAACGCATTATTATTCTTGCAAGCATGTCAAACTTCAAATATACAGACTATTGCATTTTTGCTTTTAAATGAAGTGACGGCTTGGAAATGTGGGCGGTCGTTTAAGCTTTTCCGTTAATCGTCTCCGCATGAAATTTCTAAAATCCGCCTATTTTTCCTAAAAATTTTATTAATGGCACCGTTATTTAGATCCGACCAAAAGATTATAGTTTTCGTAAATTGTCGGGTACCTTAGTAACCTTCGGCGATAGGTCAAATTTTCAAGCACCGCTGAATTCTCACGATTTCTTTTCTAACGTAAACGAATTCATGTTGCGCCGATCTAGATATGTAAGTTTCAAATTTATCGCATCAGCATAAATTTTTGCGTATTATGTAGCAGTGCATTCTTAAGCAAAGGGTCAGTTGTGTTTATGCAATACTGTATCAATTTTACGTTATGAAAAAGCTTTTGATTTTATGACTTACATCGATAGGTAATTTTGTTATTAAAATTAATTTGCAGTTTTTAAAGTTAATTAAAATTTAATTTGCACAAATTATTGGATAGAGCTATGTAACCATGAGCATTAGGTGACTTTTTCATGCTCTGTCAAATGCCTTATATCAACTTTGGTTGGTGGACCAACCTTTATGAGACCTCACCTTTGTACCTTACACCTTTTGAAATTATGGTGATAGTACCAATATCTTAGTTTGCATAAGTTAATGTAGCATCCATATCAGCTCAAGTAACACGCGAAATTAAAAATACAAAAATAGTTATTTGCAAAAATAGCTGGCACTTAAAAATTGTGAGAATTTGTACGGAGAGAATGCGATCGAGCTAGCTGACAATATTACGTTTTTTTACGGTAATACCGCCTCGCTTGCTCCGCTGCAATATAGTCGTATTGTGATTATATTTTCATAATATTGGTTCCTTTTGCAGGTGAACGTGTCTTCCCTCCTTTAACGGGTCTAACATTTACATGTTGGTTGTACGTGGAAAGATATAGCGATCCACGTGTCGACTTACATCCTATTCGACTACTCACTATTGTTCGTACACTTCCAAGCAGTGCCAAGAGTTCAGGTAAGTGTTATCTTCACTCTTCCAATGTAAATTAGTACGATACAGCGTTTTGTAATTTATAGCTTATATTACAAAGAGCAACTGCGATTATTTTGGTTTCCGCTAGACTTGCTAGTTTTCAAGAGCTGATTCGTCGAGAGTGCACTTTGCCAGAGGAAATGCTTAGTTACTAAAACGGAGCAGGTGTGGTGAGCGGAGCTTCATTAAATAGCGCTCGACCGTGTAAAAAATTTTGTGTGCGTTTTGGAAAAATTTCCTCGTCGAGTCGTCCTAATGTCTCAGGCACCGGAATCCCCAAATGCTGACCTAATCAGAACTCTCCCCATTTTGTTTACTTCTGCACTTATAGTTAATCCCCAAATTATATCATAATTAACAGTATTTTATAAAAACTATTATTATTATTATTACTCAAGTTTGCTTAATTAATATATTAGTATTAATTTTATCTATAAACTATATATTTTATTTTATAACTAGATTAGATTAGATTAGACTTGAGTAACGGTGTGATAATTTGCACAGGTCCTAATAGTAGGACCCTTTGCATCACCGTGTTGTAATTCTTATAAACCTAGATCAAACCTCTGAGTTGCAACACAAAAACCTATTAATTTACTCAAACACATAGTCCTACCATTAGTAACTGCTAGTTGTTGAGCACCTAAGAACCTTTGCCTAGCTTCACCCCATTTTTTACATCTGAAAACAAAATGTTCAGACGTTTCAGCTTCCTGACGACAGTATTCGCAGAGACTACTTTCTCTCAGTTTCATAACCTTAAGATGGGCATTTAAAAGATTATGCCCAGTTAAAACATGTATAGCAATCCGCAGTCTATCTTTGCTAAGCTTCCATAAGAAGCGAGATCTCCTATAATTGACTTCAGGAAAGAAAATCCTTGTGTGCCTGCAATGTGTTCCCCCTCTCCACCGTCTAGCTTGTTGTCCAAACAGAGAACGCACCAGCCAAGTCTTCACAATAGAAGAGGAAACTGGAACACAAGGTTCCGGCCCAGACACATTCAATAAAGCACCTTTCTTTGCAAGTGTAACAGATCCTTACGGATCGTTACGAGGTGGATAATCCTGACCACAGCCTAACGGCCAACTTTTAGCGAAAACCCATAAACTTGACCACACAGCAATGGTCAACATTTACAATAATTCTGACCACACCCCAATGGTCAACATTTTTTCGAACACAAATAATTCTGACCACACCCCAATGGTCAACATTTTTTCGAACACAAATAATTCTGACCACACCCCAATGGTTAACATTTTTTCGAATAAGAATAAATCTGACCACAGTGCAATGGTCAACATTTTTTCGACCACCAATAATTATGTCCACCGTATAATGGACAACATTTTTCCCGAGAACCAAAAATCCTGTCCACAGTGTAATGGTCAACATTTTTTCGTCCACCAATAATTATGTCCACAGTGTAATGGACAACATTTTCCCGAGTACCAAAAAATTATGTCCATAGTGTAATGGTCAACATTTAGCTGAGTTCCCCAATAATCATGACCACGTGTATAGTGGCCAACTTTTCCGAATTCTACCACCACTTTCTCCCCAACCTGGAACACCCGACGGGAATATGTATTTATAATTGAGTCTCTTTAACTTATATATTTTAGTACTTACATGTTTACATTTACATACATACTATATATATGTGTATAATATACATATAAGGGGCGAGTGTCACGGTACCATGTAAACATATTGTACCTGTTTCACAAAAAATAGAAATAAGAAAAACAAACACGAGTGGAACACGGGAAACGGCTCCTAATTCCTCACACAGAGAGCTAATCGAGGCATCGGATTAAGACTAGGCTCCTCAACCCGATTTTTTTGATACGCGATGCCATGGAGGTAAGACGAAGAAGGGGAAACCGGGCTCTTAGGTGGGCCCACACAGGTTTACGGTTGCAGTGGCCTCAAACGGACTGGAGTTGTATTCTTGGGCAGTGAGTTACATTTTCGGGTCCCGTTCATTGTGGGCAACACGATGATGGGTGTCGTGTTCTTTGGGAAAATTTCCGTAATTTTTATGGGGTACTGTACCCAAGCGTAGCACAACGGCTTGATACCGGGCTCAAAGTAACCCAACGGCGCAGCGTAACTAATAACAATATCAAGACACCATTTGCAGCTACATAGTGAATAAATTTCTTTACATTCTCGTCCAAATCTGCAGCGTAAATAACGACAATATGAGCACATTATTTTCGGCGTTTTGGAGTATGTACTGCTGTACAAAATGAGACCAAAATACTCATATACCTCGATAGTTTGTGGAGATATTGCCGTTTTCATCTATCTGGCCTGTCCACAGTCCTCCGAAAAGTGGGGGAACTTCGGGGGGCCCCATGTTCATTCTCGGGGAAAATTAATAGTGGGGGATAAATTTTGCTTAAAAACACAAAAATATTTCACATTTTCATGCATTTTTACTACCGTGAATGTATTTTCAAGCTAAAAAACGATATTTTAGCATTATAAATAGTGGTAATTAATGTTTAAAAACAATTTGCAAACAAAAAAACAAATTTTCAGACATAAAAAATTTTTGGAATTAGTTGAACATGGGAGTTCCGGCCGAGTGGGAGGGGGGACGGACATGGGGGGAATCTCACGAACATGAGGGATTTGGAAATTGGGGGTCCTCCCACCCTCCACCCCGTGGACAGTGCACAGCCCTAAGCTACTGGGGAAACTTCGGGGGGGGGGGTCCAATGTTCATTCTCGTGGGAAAATTAAAAGTGGGGGATAAATTTTGCTTAAAAATACTAAATATTTCCATATTTTCATGCATTTGTACTACCGTGGATGTATTTTCAAGCTAAAACCGATATTTTAACATTATAAATAGTGGTAATTAATGTTTTAAATTCCATTTTGCAAACAAAAAACATAAATTTTTAGACATAAAAATTTTTTGGAATTAGTTGAACATGGGTGGTTTCGGCCGAGTGGGGGAGACGGACATGGGGGATTTGGAAAGTGGGGGGGGGGTTTCCACTGTGGACAGGCCAGTTTATTTTGGTTCTCATGGGTCCATTTTAGAGCCCGTTTTGGCACAAATCCTACATCCTAAGAGAACTAGCAAAGCATTATACACAGTAAGATATGGAATATAGGCTTATTAGCTCTAAAAATGAGACTCAAATATCTTCAGTTATCAATTATAATCTCAGATATCTATGTGAGTAAGTAATTAAAGTAATTTTTGGACCCCATCGCGGCCATTTTGGCCCGCTTTTCCGCGGGAAGAGGTTGGAATTGGGCTTCTTGCCTAATTTAAGGGATGACTTCCCATTCGCTGAAAATTTTGCCAAGAGGAATGAACTGGACCCGTTGTTCGGAACTGGGGGCGCCGGATTTGACAAGACCTATGAGCTGTGTGGGGGGGGCGAAATTTAGAAATTTTCAAAATTTAAAACTTTTCAGTGGAAAACGCTAAAATTCGTAATAAAAAACCTCAGGAACGGTGCAAAACTGTTACTGTTTGAGGTTATCAACTTATCAATTAATTTTTGCTGTAATTAGTCAAATTTTTAATTTCGGAAAGGGATTTTGTAAAAAACCTTGTAATTTTTAGGTAATCTGGGTTTGTTTTTACCGGGGAAGCCAAAAATTTTGCCAGGAGGGCTTTTGCCCGGGGTAGGAGCTCAAAATTTGCCAGGAGACACTCGTTTTACCCAGGGTGCACCGAACAATCCCTTTCCGCATCCCCAAATTTTCTCACATTGGAGAAGCCAGAGGACAGAAATAGAGATTTCAAGCTTTCCGAACAGCTATTCAAAATTGGATTTATGCGTGTGACCCTTAAAAACCCAATAGCGGACATTGTCAAATTTCGTCACTGTCACGGCTAGTAAGAATCCTTCGCTTCGCTCCTTTCACTCACTGCACGCAGAAGAATCCTTCGCTTCGCTCCTTTCACTCACTGCACGCAGAATTGCATAATGTTTCTTAAAATCTTTGATTTATGAACTTGTCGCCTTTTGATCATTAGATGAAGTATAATAAAGTTCTGACTGTTTCGGCAACGGCTAGTAGCACTGTCATTAATGCATTGCCGGTGTATTATTACTATTGTGCAGCATTAAGTAACTGAATTCGGAACATTGCAATAGTCGCTAAGCGCATATTAGCCACACTCGCTCCGTTTCTACTCGCTGCATGTGTGTGTAAAGAATTACACTTTGGAGTTAATACGTGTTTGTTGTCAGTTTGCGTTAGCTGCATAATATTTACATAATTATCTTTTATTTATATAATAACTTTTAAATGCTATGATTTAGAAGACAATATTCAAATGGCTTGCTTAACGCTTCAAGTCAGTCCTGTAGATCGAGCCCTGTTGATATCCACACATGAAACGGACACACCAGGTTGGCTGATTAGCAGTTATGCTCAAACGTTTGGATTAAAATTGAAATAGTTTTTGTGAAAATTGTGATTAATAACCTTCGTATGAATTGTTTGTCACTGCTAAAACTTAATAGCTGAAGTTATTGTCAATCAAAATTTTTGCAGATCTTATATCCGATGACAATACAGTTTTGTTAGAGATTTTGGGGGAAGGATAGAAAAGGAGCAGTTATACTCTGGCTGCAGTAATGTTATTCTTAATTTTGTCTTCGGTTATCGACTTTTACGTTAACGTCTGACTTTAAAATATCATAGTTTCATATACTTAATTTTCTTTTCGTATTCTGTGTAACAAATATTAACTTGTGACTTGGTGCTGTTGCTTTTCATTATAATTAGCGGTCAGCATTGCAGAAATTCTTTTTGTTTGTTTGTGTAACGTGTATCTACTCTTCAGTGGGTTGATGACTTCTGACAAATTTAACGCATAATTGAATCTGATTGTGCTGCTAACTTATGTTTGCACTGCTATGATGATTTCCTGCATCAGATGCCACAAAATGTATTTGAAAGTGATTTGGGCTATGTTGGTTTCCGCATTATAACTATTGTCAGTGAACGCAGATCAAAACTTGTAAAGTCCGCTTACAGATATGTACAATAATTCTGCTGTACTATATTTTTTGCAGAACGCCAGTTTTTGACCTATGCGCCAAAGTTTAAAAAGTGCCCAAAGAGAATCATTTTATAATTTTCTGCTATGAGAGTTTCTTGCTTGGTGGAGGTGAACAATGCCTTGATAGGTTTATTGTCGTTTCTCGGGAAGAACCAACAAACCCGTGATAATGGAGCTCGTGATTGCAACGAAGACAAGTGACAAATTACCCTCACATTTCTACAATAAATTAATGGGATTTCGTCTTTTTCCTATTTTTCCAGTCGGACTTAGCTGTCTAGCGATACGTTTCGGTTGGGTGTTTTTGGTGTCTATTGATTTTTTGGTCGCCCATTCAGTACGCATACTTGTTTTTAGATTATCTACAGGTGTGCTTTACAAGAAATTTGATGATTTAGCGATTTTGATTTTTTGATTTTCCTGATATAAATGATGTAAACAACATGATGGTACCCATGCTTATTGGTAGATGTTTTCATGTCGGAATTTCAAAAAAAGTTGGCGATATGGAGCCAGTTGTTAGTCTTGTAGCACTGCAACAAAATTAGGCCTAAGATCCCAATGTTTTACAGATGATATAAAGTATAGGGTGTTGCTAAAGCGGTGGGATATCCAAAAAGCTTTTCATATTTGTACATGGTTTTGTGATTAAATTGACGTGAGCAGTGGAAAGTCAAGTCTATTTTTGTATGATTTTGGCTTTTCCAGCCCCCAAAGGTACCCTAATTTAGCGTCAGACTGGCCAAATATTGTTGTCAGCTCATGTTTGAAGGCTATAAATAAATTTTGGCTGGGAAAATCGGTCTCTAGGTGACAAATACTAGGTCGGGGAAGGTCAAGTATATGATTTTTACTCTTCTACCTTCTTCTCGAAACATGCTATAAGTAGCTGGGCTCTCCATCCACTGAAAATTTTGCCAGCCCCCTCCCCCTGGTTCCGAACCGGGGGGGGCGCCCGATTTTGCCTGGGGACATTTTGCCAAGAAAAAACGGTTAAAAATCGTGTCAGAAACGCTGTCAAAATGGTTTTCATGGAGAGAAATAGCGATTTTGAAGCAAATTTTGACAAAAGTATGCGAAATTTTTGGTTTCAGAATGGACTTTTAGCACAAATTTTGATCAAGTTTTATGTACTTTGGACTGATTGGAAACAAAAAATTTCCAAGAGGCGGTGAATAGGGTCAGCCCAAAATTTTGCCGGGGGAATGAACCGGGCATCGGTTCTGAACCAGGGGAACCGAAAATGGCAGAGGCCCCTCCACCCACAGTTTGGAGAGCCCAGAGTAATTATTTACATTCAAAATTGGAAAATATAATTTAACAAATTTCACTTGTTTTCTGGGAAAAATAACATACTAGTACGGAAAACTGCCCTTCACGGGCATGGAAAAGGAAAACCCTGATAAAAATATATTGGAAACGAATGGCGTTAGGTAAAATGCGCTTAATTCGTTGTGCGAAACAGGTTTGCCGATGAACAATGCTCTGCCATCACTAATAATGAAATACTGAGTTATAACTATCTTATAATGTAATCTTATAATGTAATTGCCGTATGTCTGTGTGTGTGTCCCAAGTTTTGGATTGGTCATATATTTTTGATCATAACTTTTGAAACTGTTTATGGATTTTTATGCGGTTTTTTTGTTGGGTAGGAAATCGATATGGGAATGCAGGGACAATATTTTTGACCACCCCTTATGTTTTTTCACAACCCACCCCCCTTGAAATAAAAAAATAGTGTCATTTTATACGTTTTAATGGTGTAACTTTTCAACTGCTTCATGGATTTTGGCGAACTTTTTTTGTTTCATTTCTCTAAGACGTGCCGAAAGCATCGACGAACTTTTGCAAAGGGGATGTACCCCCTATAATTGTCTGTCAATCGACGAACTTTTGCAAAGGGGATGTACCCCCTATAATTGTCTGTCTGTCTGTGTCTGTCCCAAGTTTTTTGTATGTGCCAAGTTTTGGGTTTGTCACATATTTTTGACCATGACTTTTGAAACCGTTTATGGATTTTTGTGCGGTTTTTTTGTTGGGCAGGAAATCGATATGGGAACGCATGGACACTATTGTTGGGCATCCCCTATGCTTTTTTCACAACCCACCCCCCCTTTGAATTAAAAAATAGTGTGATTTTATTGGTTTTCGTAAAGTAACTTTTCAACTGCTTCATGGATTTTGACAATCTTTTTTGTTTCATGTCTTTAAGACGTGTCGAAAGTATCGACGAACTTTTGCAATTGGGATGTACCCCCTAATTGGGAGACCTCCTCTTAAACCATGTTATGATACGGTTTTTATCATTTTGACACATCTGTAAGGGTATTATACTGTTTTGACATTTTGACATATCCGTGAGGGTGTGATGCTGTTTTCGACATTTTGACACATCCGGAAGGGTGTAATAGTGTTTTCGCTATTTTAACACAACCGTGAGGGGGTAATGTTGTTTTTATCATTTTAACACATCTGTAATGGGGTAATGTTGTTTTCATCATTTTAACACATCCATAAGGATATAATAGTGTTTTCGACATTTTGACACATCCGTAAGTGGGTAATAGTGTTTTCAGTACTTTAACATACCCGTAGGGTTGTAATGTTGTTTTCATCATTTTAACACATCCATAAAGGGGTAATGCTGTTTTCGGCATTTTGGCACATCCGTAAGTGTATGACACTGTTTTCGACATTTTAACACATCTGTAATGGGGTAATGTTGTTTTCATCATTTTAACACATCCATAAGGGTATAATAGTGTTTACGACATTTTAACACATCCATAAGGGTATAATAGTGTTTTATCATTTTGACACATCTGTAAGGGTATGATAATGTTTTCGATATTTTGACATATCCGTAAGGGTATGATATTGTTTTCGACATTTTGACATATCCGTAAGAGTATGATACTGTTTTCGACATTTTGACATATCCGTAAGTGTATGATACTGTTTTCGACATTTTGACACATCCGTAAAGGTATGATACTGTTTTCGACATTTTGACACATCCGTAAGGGTGTAATAGTGTTTTCGCTATTTTAACACATACCGAACTAGGGATGAAAACAAAGTAAGTTTGTATCTGTTACAAATGTCATAACTTAAAAAATACTGTTTTCCGGAAAAACGGGGGCCGCAGGCCCACTCTGCCATACTACCGGCGCGAAGAGGCCGGCTTTCGCGCTGGTATATTAGTAAAAATGCACAACGGTTATTGTTTTACTTTGAAATATGTGCTTATTGCTTATTGTACTGGAGACATGTTGTTGGTAGTTGCAGTGCAAAAATGCTTTATTGGTTTTAATAATGCACAGTGTTCTTTTGATGCGTTGGGCGTAGTGTCAGCACTATAAGACCATTGCGGTCGCAAATGAGGTTATCAACGCAAAAATGCTTTACATTCAGGCTAGAAAATTTTTTTAAACTATTGGACAGATTACTCTGGTCATGTTACTCTATCTTTCAGTTTATCACAACCAGTAAAGATGTGTATGGTAATGTTTTACAGCAAACTGCATTAGATAGTGTAAAAGGGTCGACCGCTTACATTATTAAATAATATGTTTATATAGATACATAATATGCTGTATATGAATTGCCTCAGACGGTGAAATAAATATGTACTAATCTAGGAATTAAGTATTGCATTTGTGCTTACAGCGTAGAAAGAGAAAGGTGGATTAGCGCTACGGAATTATATTACGCACCAGAAATGACCGTCGTATTTCGAGCAATTGAGTCTCGAGCGAGTGGCTCGCTCGAGATGTCGAAACTATTTAAATTAATAAGATAAATCGGAAACTTTATATTCCTGGAGTCTATATCCGTATGCTTTTTAATGCCATAAAACGCTATGATTCATGAACCAATAACATTATATCTTATTTCGTTTTGCCTTAGGGTTGTGCTTGGGATACATAGTAAGCAAAGTTTTAAAAATAGTAAAATATCACTCAAGCGCTGTAAATATTACTGGTTTTGTGATAAATGAAATAAAGATAATGAAACATGATCTAAGGTAATCTATCCACGAGTTTCAAAAATGTTTCTAGCTTGAATGCGAAAATTTTTCGTGTTGTAACCGCATTTTTCCACCGCAATATTCTTATAGTACAGACACGAATGAATGAAACACAAGTAGTTATGAATAATGAAATGTAGTTCCAGTAGTTACCTTCAGTGACCGGACTAGATGAACCAGACATAGTATAGCTACTAACATAAGTTTGATCGCTGAACGGTTTCGATTCCATTATGAATAAAGCCTTGATTTGAGCTAAAATGTTTATTTGAGTGTAAGATGTCTGAAGTAGAAAATCAATACACAAGATGCAGTTAAGTTATAATCATAAAATAAACTAATATTGTTTACTAACACGTCAATACATAATTCGGACTGTTGATTTTAAGCCAGTTGGTGAGTCCGTTAGCAGTAAACCTAAGCCGTTTACATCATTTTATGTTTAAAAATTCTTAATGGATAATACAGTTACAATCGGAAATCAGTGCTCAAAATTCGATCGAAGTTTCGTTCGATTTCGATCGTTTGCGTTTAAACGAAAATCTATCTTTTAAACGAACGTCGGACTAATTTCTATTAATTATTTTTTGATTGCGTCAAAATAAAAAATAATTCAATAAAAAATCTTAGTTCGTGTTTAATTTAACGAATTTCAATTGTATTGAAGTAAAAAATATTTTTAAAAAATTTTAGTTTACGTTTAATTTAACGAATTTCGTTTAAACGAAGATCGATCGATTGCGTTTTCTTTCGATTTCGTCTGCGTTCGATTTTATGAGCACTTAAATCTGATTGTAACTGTATACTTATTAATAAAAAATAATAAATTTATAAATTATGAAAAAGGGCACCGATTGAAGAGAACGGCGGATTCCATCGCTTATTGGTTCAGAGCATATTTTAATAAACTAAAAACCGCATTCAAATGTTCAAATCAATACTGAATTCAAGCGAAATTGACTTCTTGAAATGGAGCGAGCGCAGTTTCCACTGAGGGCGCTAGGGCGAAAATAGTAACAATTCATTTTTTGTTTATCGCTTTAATTTATAACTCATTTTGGCTGCGAACTGTTCTGACCTCATCTTCCGGGTCACCGTTGCAAAACTCAGGTATTTAACAGTTCTTTGCCAAATCTGGCCATATGGATAACGGTGTTTCGCAGCCCACATCTAGCGACATAGGCTTCGCATATTGAGATCTACATTTTGCAGACCATAATTTTAATTTTTTGTGGGACCAATCCCTGGGCCGCTGTGGGCCCGAATATGGTTCGTCGACGCTTTGCCAAAAATTGCTATTTTTCAAATTTAGCCGTGTTATTGTTTCTTTTCATCTTCTAATGGCTGACTAGTAAGTTCTTGAGCGCGCTGAATACCAAGATTTTGATATCTAGAGTCCAGCTTGACTATATTATGCCTTTTAAATTGGTTTTCAAAGTTTTACTGGTAAACGAACCCGATTTCCAAAATGTGCGTTTTCATTTGTCTGATTGTGTATTGTGTACAAGGATGGTTCAAGGATGGTCTATATGCAGGTATTTTTAAAGGATGAATACAATGATTTCGCTATATAGGGTTCAGTGTGCATGTTTAATGGGTTTAGAGCCAATGAACCCGATTTCCAATATAAAGTCAGTCTTAAGTAGTTTGATACATAGTATCAAAAAATATTCTATATCGAGGTTTTACGGAATGCCGAATACATTGATTTGGCTAACTAGATTCCAGCGAGGATATTTCATGCCTTTTTATGGGTTTACAATTTATTTGTTTAGGGTCAATGAACCTGATTTCTACAATATAGTTTGTCTTCAGTTGTCTGGGTACGTATTACGTACAGGTCATCCAAAATTGTCTATATAGCTTTTCCCGTAGGCGGAATGCTATAGTTTGGTTCTGTAGAAACCAGCAGTCAAATTTGATGCGCTGTCAGTTTTCGATGGCTTTAGGTTCGACGACGGTTTAGGATTGTCAATGGGTTCAGGGCTCATGAGCTTTTAGGATGGTATATACTGAAAACACAGCCTTGCACAGGTGGTTATACAAAATGATAACTTAAAATGAAACTACGCTCGCTCCTTTTCATCTTCGCTTGCGAGATAGTAGTTCTAACGATAAGAAGGCAACGAAACAATACGTACTGTTTTCTTCTATGTCAGAAATTCTTCTATTCAAATATGCTATTATTCACTAATCACTTTGTTGGATGGACAAAAATGACTTAGGTGAGTTTTCTCACCTACATCATTTTTCCGCCTTGGCAGTTGGGCCGTGCAACATTACGACGAATAATGGTTTATCGAATCTATGTCGGTGAGAGTTCAAATTTCAATTTGATGCCAACCGGTGTGATTTTGAGAACAGTACTCGCCGGAAATGATAGTTGCGTTTCGAACGAGCGAACATCGATTAAAATTTATATATTCTTGAACAGCTTTGGAACAAATTTTTAAAAAGTGCGCCAAAAATGTCGAACACGTCACGAGAAAAATTTGAATACCTTTCGAACAAAATTTTGATTTGTTCGGACAAAGAGCACTCATTTATCGCAAGTACTGTAGATTCCTAGGTCTGCGTCCTGATCTATTTTCTTCCAAAATTTTCGTTTTTACTGTTTTACGTTAACATATAAATTTGTTAATTTTTATTTCAGCGTTGGTACTGCGGAACACATTCACAGATGTGTTAATTTAACGTTCAGGATATGTAGGATATAAGCTTTTGCTTCTATCTCCCTCTTAAACAAGCAGAGGCTAAACTATACCTACTTTCCAGCGCTTTTCAAATTCGTTGGATCTCACCATGTGCTTCTTTCTTTGACTTAGGGGCATAAATTTGTTGGTGCGCATGTTCATTTCCGTGTTTTAGAGAAATTGCATTTTTCAGCCACTTTATATTCTAAAAAATATTTTTCGTATTCTCAAACAGTTTGTATTGTAATTGCAATAACGTCTCTCGCGATGCTTAGTATTACTAGCTTCTATGACAAATTTTACTTTAATATGGGCACCAGAATCCTTTCGACTAGATTTGGTTGTTTGTTTATTGACCAAATTTTGCCTTACAATGAGTGAAAAAATTTTTATAGTAATTTAAGTTCATGGTGCTAGAATATATTCCAGAATTATTTATTCTTTCAGACACTGGTTTATATATTATGCTTAATCTGTCATTACAGGAGCGGATTTGGACCGCGATGTTGGAAGTGCAGATTGCTATGCTCGTGTACCTATTGCTGAATTCCAGTTCGAACAGCAATGGCATCACTTAACTATCGTGCTGAATCGTTCTGTCCTCAAAAATAGCACTGTTTCTGCTTATTTAAACAGCACATTTCTGAGTCAACAAAAGGTGAGTTAAATGTATTGTGCTTTAAAATATTTATATTACTGCATTGTGTAATCTTCAGTCTTCGGGATATTTCCGTTTTTACAACATTCGTTCATTTAGGAATTTGTTGGCTATTAGTGCACAATACACAAACTACAATATGGTGCAAGCAGCGATGTTAATATGTACCATCTTAAAATAACTATAATATTATGTCGTACATATACATGTGTGTACCGTGTCATACATTACTCCTGTTTCTTGGTTTACATACACATTTTAGGTGCGAAAGATCTTACATTTGCAATGTACGAATATGTTAAAACAACTCTGCGTGATTAACAACTAAAATCAGATTTTTGTAAATTCTCACCAAAAACTCACTTTGAAACGAGTCGTTTTCAAATCAATAAATTCGATTTTATATTGCAACACTAGTTGATCTGAACCACTGCAGTGACTGCTGGTCTAGCACGCCACATATTGTGCGATATGCCATAACTATTTTGAAATGATAATCTGCTCCCTCTGATCGCCCCTAGTAAGTTACATATTTGTTAGAAATATTCATTTTATTGATGTGACATATGCAGCTCCGTCATTTTCTTTTGAATGACTAGTCTGAACAAACTACATACCTGGTTCAAACATTATACTGATATGAAAGCGTATTTATGTTGGAAATACCGTGTTGTAACAGAGAATTCATAGCTGAAAACAGGAAATCAATTTGCGAAAGTTGTGTTGTAATAATTACTGCATATCTCACACGCTGAGCAACTCTACTGCACTATATTATTGTAATTAGAAAAACCGGGAAAATCATGGAATTTCACGAACGCGCTTGCACCCTGGATTTAAAAGCCGTCGTTTTTAAACGAGTGAATTTCTTTTTATAAACGAACTGATTTACAATGTGAGAAACGAAGTTGAAATGATTTTCAGTTTTACATTACCGCATCTAGTCGCATATTATCTTATTGTAGCTCCTACATAAGGCTAACTTAGCATTAGTGGTGTTACAATTTATGCTCTCCCAACTATGAAACAACCGAATCACATTTATATACTACTGCCATTTCTTGCAGGCTGTGCGCGTAGGTACTTTTTTGTGAAACTATACTGTAAAACTAGTATTGTCTGACACCACTTAGGGGGTTTTCGTGCCGCACGTAAATAGATTACTGTATATCTGTCGAATTCTGTGGCTTATTGTAGTAGAAGATTCTACAGAAGTTTCGGCGCAATGCGCACCATTAATGGTGATTAGCTACATAGTGTTCCGGCTCCGCTTTAAGTATCTGAACATATAACATGTATGTATGTTACTTAGAGAACACTGCTATTTGCTGCTTGATGTTGCATATTGTTTTAGTTGCACTATATCGCTCAGAATCCGGCAGGTGTTGGTGCGGCGTCTGGAACGCTGTCAGCTGCTTCCCCGTCATCAATAAGCGCGTTCATCGGAACTCCACCAGGTCCGATGCGGAGACAATCCGATCTGCTTTGGAGATTAGGTGGAACGTATCTAATTGAAGAAGCCATTACTCCGACACAAATTAGCAGTATTTTTCGTCTCGGGCCGCACTACGCTGGTAGTTTTCAGTGCCCGATCTTGCCTAGTAATTAATTTCTGTTTATTGTTCTAATGTATCATTAGACGAATTTTGAAGATTAAGCGAGGTTCCCGCTTTTGACGCTGGCTTTGCTAAACTGCCCCCAAAGTACCTAGGAGAACCGTACAGTGGGCGAGAGATCCTGATTCCCCAGGTCGAATTGTGGAGTATCCCCACCTGAACTAGGGGGACTGAAAACATGAAAATAACATAAATGACCGATTCATAGTAAATATGCAATAATGCACATTATAAGTAAACCTTTATAGATTGACTGCAATTATAGTGTTTTTACACCGCAGGGCAAAATATTTAGAGATTTTCTGAGTTTCATAAGGACAAATTGGCATGTTTTTGTCTCCCAGAGAAAAATGCTTTGGGAGGGCTGGACTGGGGGAACCTGTATGGAGGCCGAAATACCATGGACTCCTACATCTACCGTTCGTGGGAAAGCCAGTCACGAGATAATACTGCAAATATAGCTATTTTCTTGTATTACTATAATGCTGAATACTGCATGGGTGCGCTTTCCAAGAGCTTGAGTGAAATCAATGTTATGCACTTTTATGCTATATATTGTACGCTGTACCTGTACGTATTAATAACGGTTGCTGAGTATAGTAAGCAATATTAAGAGTGTCATGGATGTCAAACTTTATCAAGCTAATGCTACTTAATAGATGTCGCAATGTTTTTTTAGAACAATTATACAAAATTGTTCAGGAAAGTTGATTATAATACTCTAACGTCGGGATGGTAGTTTTATGCTACACTCCTCTTTTACAAGCTATTTATCACTGCTTATAAACTTTTGAAGTCAATATACAATATAGTCCATTTGCAAATATTTTGCAGCGTGTCGGAAAACATTAGTTGGGCTAAGTAGATTTATAGATTGTTTGTGTGGAGTTGCTGATCCGAATGATTTCGGTTCTGGTTATGCGCTGGTATAATATCGACCTAAGATTACTGCTGTTCCATGAGTCTATCAACACATCACGTTGTTTTAGGTGGTGAAAGATTCCAGCCCATTGTTTCTGAAGATCGAGTTTCATTCGGTCTTCACGCTGGCTCTGTCTCGCAAATGACATTAGCTAAACTTCGCAAAATTTATAACAAAGCTGATAGTAAAGTTCTGGCTAAACAGGTAAAAATATTTGGTATTAATAATTATAAACTATAAACACAATGATTGTCGTTTCAGGTACCGACAGCAAATGATGAAATTTTTGTTTTTGCCTTTTCAGAACGTACTGTAAGGTAGTGGAGATTGTGTGTTACAGGTGTGAGAGCTTTTAGATGCCGTCGGTGTGTGCGCGCGCGTGTGTGATCGACTTTAACTCGGGAACGATTTAACCAGTGTTCATGATCTTGGGCTCATTCGAAGCGGCAGTCGATTTACCGTGAACTTACCTGGGCGTTTGTTGATTTAGGGTTTGGTGCCGGGGTCAGGGGTCGAAATGTGGGTTTTTAGCCCCATTTTAGTACCATTCACAGAAGCAAAGTTATTTTTATCTTAACTCTCGAATTTTTTTCTTTGATTGTATTTTCTCTGGAATTCTTTGCTTTTATTTCATAGTAAAATGACAAATGTCGATGCGAATTTTTTGTTTTTCGATTAATGATGCGGTTCTGGTGTTATGGGATTTGAGGTACGGATGTATGACGTCTCCATGGTTCCTCGACCCAAAATTCGAAAATTTGTTTTGACGTCCTGGGCGGCTGAAAAGTTTTACTTGAGAGTTTTCGCGCGCGGAAAACTCATTTTCGGCGTTAGTTTTACTGTTTGCTGTGTGACATATGGTTCCATGGGTACGGGGGTATGGCGCCCTTATGCCTCGGGGTCAGAGGTCAAAATCAGGGTTTTAATCTACTTTAGTACCATTAACGGAAGCAAAGCTATTTTTGTCTCAACTTTCGAATTTTTTTCTCTGGTTGGCTTTATTTCATTGTAAAATGATAAATGGCGATGCGCGTTTTTTTATTTTTCGATTAAGGCTCATGTTCTAGAGTTATGGGGTTTGTGCAGGTAGTAACCAGAATTCCGGTGCCGGCAAAAATCGTGTTCCAGTTGCGGTTCCTGCAAAAGGCAAAAACCATACCGGAACCTGAATTCCGGTTAAAATTGTTTGAAATTTTCCACATTTTTGATTCATCTGTGGTCCAAACATATGTTATTAATACAATGATCAAATTCCAGTACAACCAAACAAATGAAAAGATTAACTCAGCAAATTGTCGCGTGAAACGGAAGTATGACATATAATTTCAGTAGGAATTTTTCCTCTTAACCCTGCGGGAGTTTGTTGCAAAACAAAGCCAGCTCGATGCTTAATATAGCTATTTTACACATTCAGAAGTCTGCGGGGTATGTTAAAATTAAACCGGTCCAACTCGGTAACAGAGTATGGATAGTTTAGAAGTACTTAGCTGTAAGCTTGGCTAATATAAGTTGCGTCAAGCACTATTCAGTGCGCTTGTAAAATTTGCAAAATAAGTCTACACTGACGTAAAGTAACATGTGCAACAGAAACTGAGTTGTAGGCAGTGAACTGTATTTTTTGAAGCTGTGCTAGAAGTACAACAGCTTATCTCATTTATTGCATTCTGATCACTAAGCTGTCATCATTATCATCTAGCTGACGGGCACTGGTAGCCCAACGCTAGCCCAAACAATGTCTCTAATCACTAACCATACGATTATGGTATACCTTCATTTATTTTTTCTTAGAACCATATAAACCAATAATTTTAAATTTCCTGTATAATAACATGCAACAAACGGATTTTGGATCCCCATGCAAGCATGTTTAGCTACAAGAACGGTCGGTTTGATACAATTTAAGCAAGGCTATAGTGAAAGGCATTTTTTGCTCTGGGGTCCAAAAACTAACATATTGATCGACAAATAAACATTATTAACTTTGTCAGTCGCTTGAAATTTCTGAAAAGCAATATTTCCATCGTAATACATTAAGCTTAATGTAAAAGTTTTTTTAATACATTTTAAATCCACTGTGCGTTCATTTCTCCATCTGTTTTACTATAGATAAGTTTCGAAGACCAAGTTTCGGATCCGATTTAAATGGACGCGGTTCTGGCTGCTGATTCCGGTTCCGGTAAATTTCGGTTCCGGTTATTCTCTGGGTTTGAGATATGGCACGTGGTTCCTCGACCCAAAATCGAAAATTTGTTCTGACGTCCTAGGTTGCTGAAAAGCTTAACTTGGGGGGTTTTCGGGCATGGTAAACTTACTGCCGTGTTAGTTTTGTTCTAACGTGCGCGGTATTGTGTAATATTCACATGTGACATATCGACGTATGCTATCGAGAGCTAATATTGGCTGTGCACGTAAAAGATCTAGGTGTACCTATGCTTCACTACGTTCTGCAATTTCAATAGAGTTACTAGTATTAGGCTGTGCAGCGTTAGCATAAGTTACATGTAATAATATTACGCATATTATGAGCTATGTAGAACGCTTTGCAAACACTACCGCTTGATTTCACCGGAAAAAGAAAATGGTATGTTTTTAAATTAATAGCTTTTAAGACAAAATAGAAATATGTCAGCTGAAATGAGTGGGTGCTGCCAAACAGTTATCTTACTAAATTTCTCAGCGCCCCAGTCCTACTATATGTTTTCAAATAATCATGCGAACCCAGAAGCTTCTTTTTGATATTGACTGATTTTGAGGGAAATTTGTGTTGCTGCCTATACTCCGGCGTCAAGACGCTTTATTTTATTGACGATGGAATATGCGTAATTGTGGTAGAATAGTTGTGTTGCCTAACTCTGGTTAGGTTTTATATTATATGACTTACTTAATATTT
Source organism: Trileptium ribeirensis (assembly GCA_030248225.1). Classification (NCBI taxonomy): domain Eukaryota; kingdom Metazoa; phylum Nematoda; class Enoplea; order Enoplida; family Thoracostomopsidae; genus Trileptium; species Trileptium ribeirensis. The sequence goes on from JASANE010006735.1 coordinate 19,089, forward strand.
AAGAAGATGTGTCACACTGAAGGTAAACACTGTAATTGCAGTTTGAATGGTCACCTTGTTCAAATGGTCTTCGTAATGTCGGTAAATATGCATGGCAGACCAAATCATGAAAAATAATGCCGGTCATTTACATGAATTCCAAATGCTGACAGTGAAGCGAGCGAAGCGAAGAATTCTTGCTGGCCGGATAGTGGTGGATTTTTTTCAAAGCCCGTTATTGGGTTTTTATACTGACACGCATACCTCAACCTTGCCTGATCGGATTGATTCGGACGATGGCTTATTTACCACCTATATCTCCACTAACAGAGTTTTTGGTTTCAATTTGTTATTTGTCCGCAAATGCTGTTGTTGTCTACCATTATTTACACTGCAAAGCTGGGTTAAAACAGGTTTTCGATTTGGACACATAATCACGAAATCTGCAATATCTCTATAACCACTCGAGCTGTAGATATTCAAGCAGTATAGGTAATATTCGGCTCATTCTATAAGTTGATGGTCAATTTAGCTGTGTACGTCTCGCTAATTACATATCTAACACTTTGTATTTAACATCTTGGGGATAAGACAAATTACTAGTATCATAACAGTGCACAACCATCTGATTTGTTTAGAAATCGAATATTGACCTAAGTACTTACATACTGATACAAAGTTAGTGTAATAATATTAAATTACTTTTTCCTAGGGAATAATGTGCAACATTTGATTTTAATAACGCTTAGTTACATATTAAATTTTTATAGTGATTACAGTTCTGCCTTTAAGCTTGGTATTTCGTCTCATGAAAATGCAACGCCTATTCGAATCGTACACAATTCTGCTAGCAATCTAAATGGTCCCGCACGATCTCTTGGCGGTGTGCTTATCGGGTATTTGGGTACGTTTTCTTGCGCTTGGTTTAAGTTTATGCTATCAATATATATCTTCTTCCTATCTTCCAATAGACGCGAGAACCCACAGGAAAATACGGCATTATCAAGCAATGAAATAACTGACATATGGACGCCCGGTATATTTAACCTTTATAACAAATCAACAATATTAAACCACCAAAAAATGCCTGTTTAGTGCGTGGTTTGGTGGGTCATTGTCAGTTTGAATTGTTTTATAACAGTAATTGTTTTAACACTAAACAAAAGCTGTAGTTTGTTATATGAGTCTAAGACAGTGGTCTTGGTATTGTTTTGCGTTACCTTTTGAATCAGTGGAACATTTCTGGTTAATGTAGCGCACTGTTGTATAATTTAGGATGTGATGGAATAACGAAACCCTGAGATCGTGGCATTTAAAACAGTGATGTATCTTTCTGTATCATTATTTGATATCAGTACATGGTATATTTGCGAAAGTTGATGAGTTAAGTAAGCGTAACATGATATTTATTTTATCATGCGTATAAGATATCGATCTATCGATTGAAGCTGTAACTCCGCTAAGCTGTCTCGACTTTGAAGCATACAAGTAAATTTTGTGTGTTCTGTGAGCGAATGAGACAGTCGTTTTTGCGTGGAGAATATATTCCCTCTATAAATAATTGATAAGTAAACGTAACGTCATGTTTACTTTACCGTGCATATACGATATCGATCTATTCATTGAAGCTTCAACTCCGATAAGCCGTATCGATTTTCGAGCATACAAATAGAATTTTGTGTATTCCCTGAGCGAATGAGAGAGTCTTGCCTGGAGAAATATATTTCCTGTATAAATAATTCGGCTACCCGTAGCTGTCGTTTGCACACTGCCAAAATTATAGCTGGGACCCCGAGTTCAGAACTTCGGGAATTGACAGTACCTTGGGGGTGATTTGTTGAGTTTATCTGGTTTCCACATCAATTTTCAGAAAAGTTCTAGTTCGAAAATATTTTTTCGAAAAGTGTACGAATTTTATTCCTGAGCTGTTAGATATTTTTACTGCACTTTTGAAAATTTGTTATTGTCTGGTAAACTAGAACGTCAAAAACGTGTAACTTTACTGTTGACTGCAATTATGCTAGTAGCTAAGAACTTTTTGGGATTTTTTGCAACTCAGGAAGTAGTTTGGTTAGGTAACAAGGAAGTAAATACTTCGCATATTTTTAATCTCACAGAAAACTACCTGGGGCGCAGTAACTAGGGACATACTAGGTAACTGGCCTGTCCACGGGGGGGGGCGGAAGGACCCCCAATTTACAAATCCCGTCATGTTCGTGAGCTTGCCCCCATGTCTGTCCCCCCACTCGGCCGGAACCCCCATGTTCAACTAATTCCAAAAATTTTTTATGTCTGAAAATTTATGTTTTTGTTTGAAAATGGTTTTTAAAACATTAATTACTACTGTTTATAATGCGAAAATATCGTTTTTTAGCTTGAAAATACATTCACGGTAGTAAAAATCCATGAAAATATGGAAATATTTAGTATTTTTAAGCAAAATTTATCCCTTCCCCATTTTTAATTTTCCCCTGATAATGAACATAAGCCCCCTGAAGTTCCGCCCACTTTTCGGAGGGCTGTGGACAGGCCAGGGTGAGGTGGTGCTACTGCTACCGATTTGAGAAATCAGATTAGGTCAAATCTCATGTTTATTGGAGCTTGTACATTCCAATTCTTCTTGTTAGTATTGTCTAATATTTTAGGTACTTGATGCCTTTTTCATTGCTTCCAGATATTGCATATCGATATATAACAATACTTGATCTTAAAACATGTTCATACTGTATATAAGTAGCGTTTCTGTTTGTATCGGAGATTATGCATTTATATAAAATATTTTGGAGCTTCCAATTACATCCTGGAGGAAATCGTACCTCGCAGGTCATCCGGGTGTCTTAATTATATCATCGCGTTTTTCATGCCACTACAACGTTTTTATTGTTTTGTTGCAAATATCTATTGTTTGCCTGCTGAAAATGTATAATTCTGCAGGTTACGCTTTATATTACTTGGGATTTAGTCATAAATAGCCGAAATATATTTACTAATATTGAGTTTTGGTTGTCACCGTTTTTTGTCAGTTCCGATCATTTTTGATGTCTCCTCAAAATACCTGCTGCGCTGGGGGTTCACCTAAGAATGTCAAATCTTACCGGGAGTGAGACCTAGGAGGAAAATCCGAAATACTGCGGGAGCTTGGAAATCCTGCTGCACCCCCCTTAGTGTAGAGGCGAGCTATTGTACACGAACAAAATGTATTCTGTAACAAACACGCTTTTTTATTGACCAACTTGTGGGTGCGGGTGGTGGTTAACTCCAAGCATTGAGCAATTGTTTTTGTAGTGGTTGTAGTTTAAACCTTACCATCACTTGCAGCTTTGGTAGCTGTAGTGTGTTCCTAGTATGCGTTTACCACGCCTTAAATTTGTAAGAATAAATCGCTTCATGCTTATCTAAATAGTAGTCGCTGGGAGTAACTGCTGCTTGCTTGATATTTTCGCTCCCTGCTATGGTACTGATCGCTCGCCTGAAAGGCGACAGTCTTCTTGTACTGCATGTGTTGCTTTCGGCTTTGTAGGTATGAGAACATTTTGTCCTAAACCTGTAGCGCGACTAATTGAATCTGTTGGCGGTGTGTCGTGCGTTCTGGGTCTCGTAGCAATGGCAAGTAGCACCGAAGAGCTTTATGCTGCTGTTAAAGCATTGCTTTGTGCTATTCGCTCCAACAGAAAGATAGCAAGTGAAATGAATCGTGTTCGTGGATATCAGGTACGTCCAAAATAATGGTTATGTTTAAAGAGGAAAAATATATTTTTAAAAAAGAAAAAGTGAGATAGTTCGTTCAGATTCAGTTAAGTTGTTTGCCTTATTTGTAATTTCGAAAAAATTTAAAATGTTTATTTTTTCGCGTTTGCTTTGAAAAAAATCCGAAACGCAAATGTTTTTGTTAAATTTATTGTTTTGAATGTTTTAGGTCTGTTAACGTGCTTTGAAGACAAAAATTTAAATTAAAAAATTTCTTGACCAAGTTTTAATGCAAATAATGTTTATCTCAGTAATTGGAAATAGGATTCGAGTTTTGTCTTTTGATCGCTCTTGCTTTTTCGCGTAATAACTAATTTTTACACATTGCTGAAGCAATTTCTCTCTGTAACGACCAGCAACGTCTTTAAAAATGCAATATCAGTGTTCATTGTGTATATTCTGCTACAATAGAATGCGTAAAAGCCGTATTGTGATGATTTTAGACACTTTCTGTGCTGCTCAAGGAAAAACACGATTTTGTTAATACACATATTTTACATTTGATCTTCTCTCTTGCTGGCACACTGGATTCGAGTCGTGAAACAACAATTATTCCTTGCGTTCAATCTTTTGAAGACCTTCTTTGCGATTTGGAAGTAAGCAAGTTGGTATTTGTTCTTTTGTGTGAACAGGAACAAACAGTGGTAACAATCGGACGATTTTACATGTGGTTCCTTCGTGTTTCTAGCAAGAGTGGGGCACTCGCGGCGCGAGTTCGGGTTGGGCGATGGGGTTGTGAAGGTTACTGATGGAAATATATTATATACGTACATAAATTATGCTTATGCATCGTTATAATTATGTGCGTGTCTGCATCTGTATTACCTAATCATATGACTTAGATGGCAGCAAATCCCTAAGTTTGTTAAAATTTCACCTTACGTCTATCGTAATTAAAAATGCTCGGTCCAAATTAAAAATTCGAGGAGTCGAACTTTCCTGGGGACGGGTGGAGAGACTGCCAAAAAGAATCAACCGCCACGCATGAGGGGTAAGCTCTACTGTATCGGAACCCTGGTTTCTGCGATGTTTTGGCTCCCAACACATTTAGTTTATGGTCCATGGACCTTAATGACACTTTTAAAAGTGTAAGTAACACTTAAGGTAATTTATCATTTGTTTACTGGGCTGTCCATTCGCTGAAAAGTTTTGCATGAAATTGGCTCTCCATTCGTATGAAATTTAATAGTACACTGTTTTGCCTTCGGTTTAGCCAGGGTCTTTAAAATTTCAGAGTGATTGTTAAAATTCAATGTTTTTGTATGAGAAGTTAAAGATTTGCAATATAAAATTATTTTAAATTGCACTGATTAATGTTATTAATTTTATAATAAAACGATTAGTGGGTATTTGATGTTATTTCATGAGAAAAGATTCTTAAATTTTTGTTGACTTTGTAGGTTTGGCGAAAAATGCAACCGGAACTTCACAGGCTTCTTTATGAACATTTCTATGAATTAATCACGGAGTCTGGGTAAGGCATTTATAAATTGGGACTATAATATTCAAGCAAGGACCAGGTGTAAGAAATTAAAGCACGGTATACTGTTTTATGTTTTTTTCAATTGAATATCTGGCTAGTCCAAGCTTCGGAAATTATAACCGGTGGGCCGGAGCCGGAGCTAAAACGATATTTTATCCCTATAAATGGTGGTAATTAATGTTTAAAAAACAATTTGCAAACAAAAAACATAAATTTTCAGACATAAAAAAAATTTTTGGAATTAGTTCAGCATGGGGGTTCGGTAGAGTTGGGGGACGGACCTGCCGGAAAATCTCACGAACGTGGGGGATTTGGAAAGTGGCGGGTCCCCCACTATGGACAGGCCAGGAATTATACATAAAAACGCAATTATTGCAAAATAGCGATCGTAAACAACATTACGTGTTATCTGTATCACATATCTTTTTTCGTTTACACGAGGAAAAATCGTGATTTGTGCGCGTTCATGGTTTTTACGATTGTGAACTGATTTGCCAAAAAAACAACCGAAGTGAACACATGTAAAGCAGACTCACGCATAGTTAAATAGTTAACCTCGGCAAATTGCTAACTAGGTAGAACTTGGAGCAGCGGAGAAACTTGTGGAAATACATAAGGCATTGCAAACGTGATAAAGTAGGAAATGAATTTTATGCCTCTGTTGGTTTTTCGATAACTTATTGTGGCCGTTTTGTCACGCGAATGACCCCTGATACCTTTTACAGAGAACGGCCGTTGCACGTTCTGGTATTGACGAGTAGATCATATGATTTTATAAGGAATAAATTGTTTTCTTCTAGCGATCACAAGCATAATCTTCAAATTATTCGATCTGTCGGCCTTCTACCACGTCTGCTGTTCATGCTTAGCTGTGATGAACATATACTCAACGTCGCTCGCGATGTGATATTTAATTTATTTGCTGCTATTTTGCAACCGTTGCCCGATGTTGCTTCACTATCAAAGTATCGTTTTTCAGTTTCTCCAAATGTTCTTTTGTAAATATCTTATCATGTTTCTTAGTTAATGTTAAAATAGTGGCTGTTAATTCTGTCGGCAATGAAGCCAGATTTTCGTTGTCACAGATATAGCAAGAGTCTGTAATGATCGACTTTTCTGATGAGTATAAAACTCTGCAGCTTTGTGCTACAAAGTTGAGTGTTTACTCTGTAGATTGTCTTTGTTGAAGCACCAAATCCATTCCCCCCAAGTTCTTGCACCACCAACTTATAGCACATTCATCTTCATGGATCACTAAATTTACATTCCATCCAAGGTAATTGGCCACTAAATTTACAATCCACCCATATTCTTGGATCACTGTTCGGACTTTTCCTCAGGGTCGGAAAAAGTGCGGGGGGAGACATATATATGTGTATATATATCAGGGAATAACCGGAACCGGAACCAGCAACCGGAACCGTTCATTTAAACCGGATCCGGAACCGGAACCGTTCATTTAAACCGGATCCGGAACCGGAACCGTTCATTTAAACCGGATCCGGAACCGGAACCTGGTCTTCGAAATTTATATATAGTAAAACAGATGATGGAAGAAATGAAGGTATAGTGGATTTAAAATGCATTAAAAATAAGTTTTACATTAAACTTAATGTATTGCGATGGTATTATTGCCTTTCTGAAACTTTAAAGAGACTGAGGAAGCTAATAATGTTTATTTATCGATCAAATATGTCGGTTTTTGGACAAAAAATCTTGCACTATACACCATTGCGTATACTGCGTCAAATCGAATGTGCTTACAAAGCTTGGAGCGTAGAATACACACTTTCGCTCTGTCTCCAGTCGCCTCCCTTTACTACACATACGTTTGTTGCATGTTCTTCTGTAGGAAGCTTAAATTTATTGGTTTATATGATTCTAAGAGAAAATAATATATATTCGGTAATTTTCTGATCAGTAGTCAGAGACACTGTTTAGGCTAGCGTTGGACAAACAGTGCCCGTCAGTTAGATCATAATGATGATAACTTTCTAATCAGAATGCTATAAATGAGACACACTGTGATGCTGCTCGCACAGTTTCAATAAATACAGTTCATTGTCAAGAAAGCAGTTTCCAGCTGCGTTGTAGATAACGTTAGTTTACTTCAATTTAGACTGATTTACCAAGTTTACAAGCGCACTGGCGGTTGACGCAATTTATGTTAGCCAAGCATACATTAAGTACGTCTGCGCAAGCCATACTCTGTTACCGAGTTGGACCGGTTTAATTCAAACGTATCCCACAGACTTCTGGATGTGTAAAATAGCTGCTACAAGCATCGACCTGGCTTTGATTTAACAAACTCCTGCAGATTATTATGAAAAATTCCTGCTCAAATTATGTGCCCTACTTACGTTTCACACGGCAAATTGGTTAGTTAATCTTTTCTTTTGCTTGGTTGTATTGGAGCTTGATCATTGTATAATATATATTACATATGTTTGGATTACAGGATGAAGCAAAAAAACGTGGAAAATTTCAAACAAAATTTTTAAACCGGATTCCGGTTCCGGTATGGTTTTTGCCCTTTGAACCGCAACCGGAACTCGATTTTCGCCGGAACCGGAATTCCGGTTACTCCCTGATATATATGTATATATAGATATAGGTATTCAAACCCCATATTATATACTTTGTTTGGCAGGTGCTTTGGCAGTCTAGAAAAACGAAAATTTGGCACTTGCTTTGTGTTCGTTTTTTCTATCTCACTGTCAGAGGACATCAGGAAAAGATAATTTTAATTTTTTAACAAGTCGGAGGCTATTTTATGGTGGGGGCTCAGAGCTTTGAGCCGGAGACAAATCGGCTTATGATGGCGCGGGAGATCGACCAATACGCTGTTGTCCACTTATGTTTAATTTATCGAATGTTACAATAACGAACTGAAATAATTTGACAATATTGGGTGGGGAAGTGTAGTCTAACTCGCTAGCCGTCGTGGTAAATACATATACCTGTTGGTCATCACGCTGAATGACTACCCTTTATATTTTCGACTTCTCCTAAAATCTTTACAAGTAGTATTCTCTTTACGAAAGCGGCTTCAGAACAGAAAATACACTGCATAAAATTTCGAGTATAAATAAAAATATTAAAACATTGCTCCTGGTCAAAATGTTCCAACCGACCACGAAGCTGTGGCTCGGGTTTCTTCTAAAGATTTGGGCCCAGACCATGCTGAAAGCTACAATGCAATTTATATACGGTCACTGCGATTTACAGTACAGATAAATAAAATACTTCAGATGGGAAAATTTGTTTACAGTAATCCCGAAGATTGTTTCTCAGTTCATAGCATAATTATAACGCGACCAAGATGCATAACACCATTGCAATTATTGTAAGTACAGTCTAACAGCAAATGACGAAGACTTCTATTATCTTCTTGGATATTTAAATAATTAGATTCGGTCAATTTGTGGCATCAACGCTTCCGAATACTGTAACGGAAACAGAAGCTGATTTGCCCTCGACTATGAAAGATATTCAAGCCGTGTTGTTTACGGAAGGTTGGTTTTATTCTTCTTGAGATAACAATAATATGTTGGCACAGGATGATATATGCAAATTATACATGTGTTGGCTTTGAATAGTCGCTTTGCTGTGACTACAGGCAATTATTAAAATTGTTATAACGTAGGCCGCGCATACTGTGTACTGGTAAATAACCGCCCAAACGCGAGGTTGTTATATACCAAAAAATATGACAATGATGCATGAAAATGTGCAATAATTCTGGTCTGTCCTCGGGGACTTCGGAGTGCCCTCGTTTTCGTTCTCGGGAGAAATTTTAAAGCGGGGAGGAGGCTAAATTATGCTTAAAATTACTAAATATTCTCATATTTTCAAGTAGTTTTGCTGCCGTTCCCGTATTTTCATGGCTATAAAACGACGTTTTAGCATTATAAATAGTATTAATTCACGTTTAAAAAACAACTTGCAAACAAAAAATTTTCAGACATATAAAATTTTTGGCTGGTTTCGGCCGAGTGGGAGGATGGACATGGGGGAAATTTGGAAAGTGGAGAGGAAATCTTACGAGTATGAAGAATTTGGAAGGTGGGGGTCCCCCGTTCCCCCACTGTAGACATGCCATTAATTGTATTTCAAAAATGAAATTTTTTCTTACTGTTTTAAATTTTACATCTCGAAATTGCCAATCAACGATTGATTGAAGCTACGTTTTAAGTAGATAATATTGTAGTATCCTTTTTATTGTAATAAATTAGTTACGGTTTTTAAGACAAATTATACCACGTTTTTATTTGTTATGTGTACTGCTGTATGACCTCATTCACTTGGATTTATCTTATTTTGGGTGGTATTGTGCACTTTTTTGCCATTTTAGTTATTGAAACGGTGCGAGCGGAGTTTACACAGATGGAGCTGGGAATAAATGCTGAAAATTTCCGTTTTATCTGTCGCTGTCAGTTATAACTCATTTTCGGATGGACGGATTTCGACATTTTTTTTGTTCGATAGCAGAGGTGATGATGACGTGCCCTTTATTTGAACTCGAACAACTCAGATCTAATCTTTCGTATCAAAATGGCGAAAACTCGGTTTTTAAGGGTTCTGTACCAAATCTGGCCATGCGGGTGTCAGCGTTTTGCAGCCTATATTTCGAGCTTTGCTTCGAAAAATTGGAACCAGCAATTTCTCATCACTCAACAGAATCAGCTCATCGAGATCTACAACTTTGCTAAATTTTTTTTACGTGAGCTGAACTCATGGCCTTAAACCCGTAGGTTGCGGCTGGCAGCGGGCAAATCTCTGATATTTCTAATCACAGCTTTCCACTGCTGGCGATTCCGTACAATGTACGAGGCAACACCAACCAGGGCTTGGTTATTCAGTAAGATTAGGTGACCGCCCAGATAGTTTTCTATGTGCCTCATCCAGAATTGCTTGGCGGCATTTCTATGTCAGGGACTGCTGCGAAAATAAGTGTTGAGTGTCAGTGCCACCACCTCAGCCGATTTCTCCGAAACTTCTGAACAATAGCGAGCTGGTTGCCATACGGACATCTTTTGTCAGGGTTCCTCAATCTATCCAGGCGAGATATGACAAGAATTCTGCGTAGACAACCCATTTGAAAGGTTTCAAACTTACGCAAGTCTGCAAGCACCAGGTTTGTGACCCGTATAATAACTCCAGAGGTTGTTGTTGTAAACCCGCATTTTGGTATTGGTGGTGATGTCATTCTGGTGATGAAGAACAGAGCTTTACCGCGACGGCTGAAATTAGCTGTTGGCTTTCCTATTCTCACATTGATCTCAATCGGGCACGTAGTTACTCTGCATATAGATGTTGATCTAAGGTTAACCTGGTCTAAGATTTAGCCGCTAAAAGACAGTGACATTCGGGACGTCGCCAACAATTTAGTTTTTTGTGCTAATTCTTTCACGTGGAAGTCTACACAATCGAGGAACCTTTTGTGCTTCTGATTGGTGTTCTTCGATGTAGACTAAGTCATTGGACAAATTTAGATATAAGGCAGGGGCGGTTGTTTGACTGCCTTTTGGTTAATACAAATTTCGCTGTCGATCCTTATAAATACAACTATTTCCATTGAGCAGAGTGATTTAGAGTTAAGGCAGACACCAAAATTTCGGCCTCCGGACCTGAAATGGATTGAAAATTGCCTAGGTTGGGCTGACAATTCATGTACCTTAGAGCTCCGCTCCCGTTTCGCCACTGTATCCAAGGTCAGTTATTCGTAGGCCATAAAAGTACCGCACACCCCTATCACATTCCACTGCCTTTAGAAGTATCTAATCAAAGGCTATATTGAATAAACAGGATGAGTTAGCGCATCCTCGCTTGACCCCGGTTGTTACCGTGAACTCTTTCGGCTAGAGCCATAGACCCTAACGGAATTATTGGACTCCGTGTAGATAAATCTTTGGATGTTGACCAACTTTCTGGGAATACCTAGTTTGATAACGGCAGTCCATAAGGCCTCTCTGTGCACAGAGTCAAACGCCTCGGAAAGTCTACGAGCTCGGCACAGAATCCCTAACCATCGCGGATGCACCGCCCAGCATTTGTCCGAGGCTGAAGATTTGGTCCACACAACCTAGCCTTGGAACTTTTTTGTGGCACCATTCCCTGAGCCGTTGTGGGCCCCAACATGGTTCGTCGACCCTTTGCAAAGAATAGTGATTTTTAAAATTTCGGCATGTTATTGTGTATTTTTGCTTTACAATGAGTGCATCAATTAGGTTATCAAGCACGCTGGATACGATCGCTTTGCTATCTGGAATCTAGCTTGACTTTATTATACCTTTTCATCGGGTTTCAAGGATTTAACGGTCGACAAACCCAGTTTCCAAAATGTGCGTTTTCATTTGTTCGGTTTTCTATTGCGTGCAGAGCATCAAGAATGGTCTATGTATAGGTTTTTCTGAAGTCTTGATTTAAAGATTTGGTAATCTAGAATCCATCATTCATATTTTATGCGTTTTCATGGGTTTTCATTGGGTTTAAGGCCAATGAACCCGATTTCCATAATACAGTCTCTCTTCAGTTGTTTGGTTCGGTCATTTCACTCTACGATATCCTTTTGTCCCAGAAAAAAAACGACTAATGAGTTTTTGGCTTCGATTATCTTCATTTTTACACTCTATGACCAAGTATTCCGAATTTGACGTCGTTATAGTAAATTTTTTAACCGTTGCGACGCCCATGGCTTCCAAATACCACCCCCTGCTGCCCAGCAAGATATCATAAAGTAGCCTCCGGCATGCCCCAATATACTATCTATAAGAGCCTATAATATGACACGAACGGCTAAGTTATTCAAAAGCAATGTTGTACTACCCTTTTTACTGTGATGGGTACAACGTAGCATCCCATAGCAATCGTCAGTTTACATGCCTGGTAATGTGGTCGAAGGGAGGGGTAAAATTCGAAATTTTTCAAAAATAATTTTATGTCATAATATGAGGTCGAAATGCAGCGCCATAGTGTTTTATAAGCTAAACGCGCGAAATTTGGAGTTTTGATATTAGTCGTCGTAAACAGGTCGTAAAATTAGCATTACGTGTTTTTGTCTATTTGGAACCTTTGTGGATGTCCAGCCCCTTACGGCGGGGGTGAGGGCAAAATGTTTTTTGGTAAAATAGCTAAGTAATGAGGCTTTCTAGCGTAAATAACATTTTTGCCAGTTCCCTGCACGTTTCTGTGCCACAGACCAAAATATTTACTTTTACCAAATCCCCGACCAAAAGGACATTGTAGCGTGAAATGACCCGGTTACGAATTGCGTACATGGTATCAAGAATAGTCTTTCTGGGATTTCAGTCGGCTTAATACGATGGTTTGGCGATTTAGAGTAAAGAACGAGTATCTCATGCCTTTTCAGATGTTTTAAATGAGTTTATGGTTATTGAACAGGATGCAATGCAGATGCAATATAGTCTGTCTTCAATATCTTAGTTATGTGTTGCGTGCAGGGTATCAAGAATGTTATATTTATAGGTTTTTTCGGTACGCCGGATACGATGGTTTGGTTATCTAGCGACAAGCACAATACTTCGTGCGTATTTTGTTGTTTTCAATGAGTTTAGGATCGACGAGGCTTTAGTATTTTAATCTGTTCGTATTACAAAGATTTTACTGTAGTATTATGTAACGGATGCATTCTGGATCGTTATGCAAGAGTAATTCTCACCACAGTGTAATGGGCAACATTACTGAAACGTGACTTGTCCTCTATTGAGCGATTGTGCCATCGAATAACCGGAACCTTACCAGAAACTGGAACCGTTTATTTAAACCGGATCCGGAACCTGGTCTTCGAAAATGATATATAGTAAACAGATGGACGAAATGAAGGCACTGTGCATTTAACATGTATTAAAAATAAATTTTACATAAACTCATTGTATTGTAATGACAGTATTGCCTCTATGGGACTTTGAAGAGGCTGAGGAAGCTAAAATATATATTTACCAATAATTAACATGTCTGTTTTTTGGACTCCCAGCGGCAAAATGCTTCCCGTTGTGCAGGATTATGTAAACTGCGTCAAATTGAATGTTCTTGTGACGCATGGAGCGTAGACTAGGCAATTTTGCTCTGTATCCACTCGCCTCTCTATACTGGACATAGCATGACATTACGTTCGTTACTTGTTATTGGGTCGTTTCACGCTACGATGACCTTTTGGTCGGGGGGGGGTAAAACTGGATATTTTGGCCAGTAGCACGTAAACGTGCAGGGAACTGGTAAAAATATTATTTGCGCTAGGAAGCGTCATTAGTTAGCTAGTTCAAACAAAAAAAATTTTCGGCTTCACGCACGCCGTAAGAGGCTGGACATCCACATAAGTCCCAAATTGACAAAAATCGTAATGACTAATTTTACGACCTCTTTTTTTCGGGTAGTGTCGTGGCTCCGTGTTCGAAGTTATGGCCCAAATTCTTTTCTATGCAGGATTAGTCAGGTCTACACAACATTTTTAATTGCACGATTTTCAAATCTACTCCAATCATGGAGAGTGGCAGCTGTCGATATGGCATGAACCCCAGTTTTACCCCCCCCCCCGACCAAATTCCTTTTTTGGTCATTGCTCGTTACTTATGCATGGTACATAAACGTTGTTCATATATCATACCTGTCCCCTGGATACTTTTTGAAAAAATATTAACCCAGGTGCTTGCTGTTACTTACCCCAGCGCTAGGGTCAAAAGATCGATTTTAGCACATTTGATTACCCCCCCCCCCCGACCATTGCTAGTTAGGGGTATGGTGGAGTCAGTAGAAGTTAATTAATTTGTCTGTTATGGTTCTTTCCAGTCACGAAGCGAATGGTGAAACGACCGGAGCTCTATCTCACGCTCAACCTGTTGATCTCAGGCTTTTACCCACCCCCGACCACACTTTTACCCACCCCCGACCACCACCAAAATGTGGAAAAATCGAACATACGATGTTATTTCGAGGAAATTTCATGCTTTTGGTTCATAATACATTGTGGCAATACATTTGGACGACATATGTCGCAAAATTATTTTTTAAAAAAATTCTAAATTTACCCCCCCCCCCGACCATGGTCTCAGGCATGTACACTGGCAGTTGATATGGGCTGCCATTTTGTACCCTCATAGTGGGAATTGTGGTATAGAATATCTTACATACCGTTTTCAAGTTAACTATGCTGGTTAAACACGGTCGAATTGGCCATTTCACATTTTTACCCCCCCCCCACCCCGCCAAATTTTACCCCCCGCCCGACCACAAGCTACTTCCGGTATTCTAACATATCTGGCAAAGGGTATGTTTTGAATTTTTTGCATAACACTTCCCCCAGGCTAAACTATCGATATAAATAGCTACCGTGTATGGCCGCTTCGTTTCCATTTAATAACCGGTATAAATCGCCACCCCCGTGTTTTAAAAGTGTTAAATTTGACCCAAGAATAGGCATAAAAAGCTTAATTTTTGATATACGGAGTTCCGCATAACGTCATTTTAACCGCGCTGACGGGCTGCACGAGATAGGATCACAAAATCGAGGCTAGATGCAACCTGGAGCATACCAGAGGCCATTTTATGGTACCTTGCGGAGCAGCAGGGGGGTGGTATTTGGGAAGCCATAGCATAAAAACGGTTAAAAAATTTACTACAACGACCTCAAATTACGGATCCGTGATGTTTTTTGGTCATAGGGTGTAAAAATGAAGGTAATCGGAGCCAAAAAAGTCATTAGTCATTTTTTCTGGGGCAAAACGTCATCGTAGCGTGAAATGATCCTATTCCGTAGCAAACTTGAAATTATTGGTTTATATGGTTCCACATAAAAATAAAAAGGTATACTATAATTTTATTATCGTTAGCCAGAGACATTGTTCAGGCTAGCGTGGGGTAATAAGTGAAAATGATGATGATTTTCTGATCATCAATATAAGGATTATAATAGTCGTTGGAATCCGTTGCCTTGGCGTCGGCTACGACTGCACCATGACGTCAGCATCAGTCTCTATTTTCCCCGATCTAACATGTTCTCATTTCGCAGTCCATCGTAGCCTCCGTTTCATGAGTTCGATTTCCATTAATATTCCAACGGATCCGGCCACGTTCTCGTTTGTCTTGCGGTCTTCCCATTTGACACCGGCCATAGACCATGGCATTTTTCTGTCAGATCGTAGCAGGATCGATTCAACATCTTTTGTGGCAGCCCAACACTCTGAGGCATACGTAAAAATCGGTCGAATGCATGCTACGTAGACCTTGCCTTGGATCTTCACTGGACTTTGCCTATTGGACAGCAGGCTTGCCAGCTCCTTCCACTTTATCCATGCGGCTTGAGTCCTCGCCTTTGCTGCCCTTTGGTCGGTCCGCAATTACTGTCCACAACATAGCCTAGATACGTAAACCTGTCCACAACCTCAAAGGTCCTGTCGCCCATCTGGAGTACAGCATGGGTCTTTACTTGTTGGACTCATGTTCGACACGTGAAGGGCTCAATCTATCTCTCTGATGATTTCCTGATCGGAATGTTGTAAATGATACAAACTATGAAACTGCTTGCATAGTTTCAATACATACAGTTCGTTCCCAAGAACGCAGTTTGTGGCTGCTTAGCAGATATGTCACTTTACTTCAATGTAGACTGATTACAAAGTTTACAAGCGCTCTGGTTGGCGCTTAACGTAATTTGTATTAGCGAAGCTTACAGCTAAGTGTTTCAATAATCCACACTCAAATTATGCATATCAAATTGGACTGTTTCATCGCAGATTTTTGAATGGATAGGCTGCTACATGCATCGACCTAGCTTTATTTTGTTTAACGTCTGCCGGGTGAAGATGAAAAATTCTTACTGAAATTGTTTCCTACTAACGTTTCATAGAGTAATTTGCTGAGTTAGTCTCTTCTTTTGTTTGGTTGCGTTGGAACTTGATCATTGTACATATAACATGATTGGACCACAGATAAAGCAAAAAAATGTGGACAATTTTAAGCAAGATTTTTGAACCGGCTATCAGTTTCCGTTATGGTTTTTACCTCTTGCCGGAACGAGGTTTTCGCCGGATCAGGAACCGCAGTTCCGGTTACTCTCTGGTGTGTGCGTATGTGGTCGAGTATAGATTGATCATGTGTTTGTCATCTTGATGGATTTAGCGTTATTCATAGTTAACCAAGTTATAACTGTATAACCTATTGTTACCATTGTATAAGTTATTGTAACTGTATGCATATTGTTATAATTGTATTGTCTATTGTCGCATTCGCATGAATAGTTATCGAATACTTGGTTTCCATATATATGTGGCATGTGCGTATATATGAGATATTTGTGATCACATATTGATTATATACCAACAGTTTGATTTTTGCATTTATTGTATCGTTTGCAGATAATTTCATTATTATTGGCACATATACTGGTCATGGGGAATCTTGCGTGGCCTATTAGTTCGTATATTAATCCAATGTATAATTAATATATGACTGGTCGGCCGGGACTGGTCTGGATACCTCGTCCTATCTTACCGGTCCCGACCCACCATCCTTGTTTGTTGCACTCTATGTTGAGGTATAATTGTATTAATTATGAAGGTAGTGTAAAGAAATGTTATTCTGTGTATATCTATACAAATGGGGTATCTCCGGTTACCTTACCATTCCCGACTCTCTGTACCTGCATTACGTGAGCTTGTAACTCGTACTGGCTATAAAACATGACATGACGGTAGGTGATAGAAAAGAGTTAGTTTAGGCTGTGAGTAAAGATTGGTATTTTAAGCAACCCGAGCCGACCACCCCTACCAGTAAATAGGTGTCCTGAGTTGTGGTTGTTCGCCACAAAATACAGAATATCAAATTCCTTAGTGTTGATTTTCATTGAGGAAGGCGGGAAATTGTAATAAACAAAACGACTTTTAAAGCGTCAATTCTTATTCGTCAGAATTGAGGGTCATCTCTGTTCCGGCCTATAACTCCGTAACGGTTTAGAATTTATATAACTTTGCGTATAATTTATTTTCTGCTCAAAACTCTTCGATCTTTTCAATACCTGTCCCGTGTAAATCCGTTCACAATTCACGGACTTATTAAGGAATAACTGGGATTCGGCTCGAAATTCGGCTATTGGTGATGAGTTAGAAATAATTGATTATTAAATTACTTAATATTAAACGATATAAAAAAATTATAGTAAGGTTCCCAGAAGGGTTTAAATTCAGCCCAGTATGGCACAGTGTGCCCACCTTGTGTATAGTACCCCGCGAAAATTATAGAAATTTTCCAGATGGCATGTCACCCATCGTTGTGTTCCCCACTTTGAGTCAGATCCAAAAAGTAACTCACTGGCCCTTAGAATATAACACCAACCCGTTTGAGTCCCCTGAAACCTTCGGTTCTTTTACCGTAACCCTGGATGGGCTCGCCCGAGAGCCCGGTTTCCCGTCCTCCCTTTTACCCCCATGGTGTTGGCAAAGTAATCGGCTTGAGGAGCCTTGTCTTAACCGAGACCGGTACCTCGATTGGCTTTCTGGATAAGGTGTTTTGAACTCTTTCCCGTGTCTCACTTCCGTGTTTGTTTGGTTTCGGAAACAGGCACCATGTTTACCTGGTAGGCACGTGAATATATGCAGTACTCGCCAGAAATGAGTGTCACACTTCGAACGAACGAACATCGAACAGAAATCGAACAAAATTTATTTATTCTCGAACACTTTTCGAACAAAGTTCGAACAGCTTTCGAACAAATTTCAAAAAGTGCGCCAAAATTTCGAACACGTCTCGAACAAAATTCGAACACATTTCGAACAAAATTTTGAATTTATCGACCGAACATCGAACGAACTTCGAGCGAACATCGAACGAACAACACTCATTTCTGGCGAGTACTGTATGTCTATAATTATAAATATTAAGTAATAGTTAATATATTTATTAAGTAAACATTATATAATAAATCAGTAATATAATTAATATATTAGTTAAGTAATAGTGTATTTATAAAATTTTAAAATATATATAGTATATTAATATATTTATTAGATAAATATGTAACTAAATTAGTATAGTTAGTTTATTAATATATTGAATAAGTAAATATTCAATTTGATACTAATTATGAAATTAGTATTAAGATATGGGTTATTTATTAAGTAAATATTATATTATAGGCTAATAAAAGTTTATGTATAGAAGTATTTATAAATTCTATAATTATAAAATAAACTGTATATAACGTACATATAAATTTAATATTTATATATTAGGTAAACTTTTAGTAAAAATAATATTAATAATTTTAAATAGTTATCACTAATTACTGTATACTTTTGGGATTAATTAGAAGGGTTAGAAATAACAAAATGAGGTGTTTTTGATTAGGTCAAAGTTTTGGGGATTTAGGAGTCTAGAAACTTGGGACATATCTTCGCTAATATTAACGAGTTTGCTGATCTAAGATCGGGGCAAGGGACGGGATGTCAAATTATTGGTAGACGACGCTCATTAAAATTATCGAGCATTTTAACTACCCTTCATTCAAAGGAATGCTAGTAATTTCCTTCAGTTTGCGACCGGCACCCATTTAAGGTAGCAGTTTAGATTTGAAATTTATGCGGCGTTTACGTTATAAAGGCCCCCATGTGAAAGTTTTGTCCCATAATGCCTTAGACCACACCAGCCAGTGGTATACGTTATATAACTACACTGTATAATGCAATAGATGGTGTATGAGCCACCATCATTGTAGCTATATAGTGTTAATCTACTTATTGTTTTTTGCTGACGGTGTCAAGGAAAGCATATACAACCCCATTATATATTGCGTGTAAATAACATCATGGCGTAGCTAACACCATATAAATTTTATGGTGTAGTCTACACTATACTATTATCGACATTATACTACCTATGTATACTATCTGAAAATACTATCAGAAACACCATGTTGTTCAAGATACCACATAATTGATGGTGGAAGAGACTCAGGGTGGACAAAACTTTCACATGGGGGTCTTTATAACCTAAACACTGCGTTAGTTATTTTAATCAAGAAAAGAACTGAAACCCCAGTCTAAATTAAACGATCTCCGATTGGTCAGAGAACGGAATCAAAGAAACCGAAAGTAGAGGTTAAATGTCCCGACTGATATCTACGAGTAAGTTTGCCGTCTTCAACGCGGATTTCGGGGATCTTACTGTCCGTCACCGATGCTTAATTCATATGGCGAACCCATATCGTTTTATGTCGTGATTATTTCGGCTTGCGTGGTTTTGCTCGTGGGCGTTGGATGTATGGGGAGGAAGCAGCAGTCGGGATCGGCATGCTAGTGTGGGTATGAGTTTAGGATGGTGAAGTCGGAGACAAATCTTTTCTTGACTAGGCCAGTCTGTGTTATAGAATCACTACTTCGCTAGGTATCGCCCATCCTCTGATTGCCTGTCCCTTTCTGTCCTTCGTTGTCCGTTCGCCGTGGGAATCTGAGAATTGGTGACCTGTAGGAGAATTTTCATCCTTGCCGAAGTCATTCTGATTTCCTCTCGGTCATGACCCTGAGTCGAGTTTGGAGGTAGGAATTGATCCATGCCGACCGAAGTTAAGCAATACTTTTCTAGTACATATTTGAAAGTAGCACGAAACGATCATTGCTATCATTTTGGTTTTGAGAATTTTTTTGGTCTTACTCATCATTATCGTAGACGTTTTCTTTCCTACGGATCTGTATACTGTAAATTTGCCTGGAGGAACTAAAGTTAGTTATATTGTTTTTGCGCAAAATTCCATCTAGGAATTATGCTAAAATTTTGTTAAGTGATACGCTAGTATTTGAACTTCCAAACAGAACTGAAATAATTCACCCAGGTTCAGGAGCCCGGTGACCCAAAATTTGGGCCGCCTTCACCTAAACTTTAATCATTTATAATTCAAAATACTTTCCAGGAATTTCTATGATTTTTGTTTTATAGACTTTTGAGCTCTCGAGTCTGGCAAAGCCGTAGCTCGTTCAAAATTCATTTATATTTATGAGCTAGTTTAAGCTTTATGATAATGATTTGACTTCAAACGATTTACGTAGGAGCAAGATGGATCAAATAAAACTCATTGTAACTGTTTAGGTTTTAAGACCATTAAAATATATGAGTTCATGGCAAATATTGCGAGTTAGCGAATAGTTTTTGCAGCGTCATTCGGATATATGATACTATTCATTGGTGTCTAGAGTCGTACCATGTTCTTCTGTTGAACTACTATTACAGTTGTGCGACATAACTGCTGATTGTTGTATATATATCTTTGATACGTATAAAATTGTACCATGTATACGTGTCCTTTATCGTTATATTTAACCATTAGTAGAATGCCATAAGCAGCCCTATTGCACTTGAACACTCGTGTTTCTTCCCAGTAGCATACCTGACCCCGAACCTAATACCTTTAGCCTGCCGCCCCTTTTGTTTATTACTCATTTATTAGCAGCCTTCGGCTTTCCTGAACCAAGTTGATGGCGTATTATCGAGCCATCAGCTATTCGCGCCCTGTTACTGTTTCGTTAGGCATACGTGTGTCCCTCATTTCCTCCTCCAATGTATCTTTTATTTTATTAAGGTAAGCGCAGCCATCACCAAAGTGTTCGTAAAAGCTAAATGTGCTCGTTGATGTTTATGTAGCTTACGGATGTTTATGCTTAATTAAAAAGTCTGTGAGTCCTGGTAATTACTAATCCAACTCCATATGTGAACTGTCTGCTTGTGCTGCACCGTTGATACCATTTCCATTATTGTTGCACGCTAATGCCGTTGAATGTATAACCGCGTTATAGTACCTCGTACCCGAAATTGTAATCGATTTGATTGTTAATAAATGATTCTTGAAAAATCCATGGTGTAACTTTGTTAATTGATAATGTAGTGGTATGTACCAAAGTGATTTGAAATCGTAGCCCCAGTCGATGACCTGCGGCCAGAGTTGACGTCGAAAAAGTCGCAAGTGTTAGCGTGGTTCGCGACCATTCAAAATGTATGTATTACCGAATTGTGCCAAAGCTCTGGAGGTTCAACAACGTAGACTAGTGTTCCAGGGGACCACCTGCCGTACTTCGTAGCGGTAACGATCCGACGTTAAACGCCTAAGGATTGTCCGACCCTAGTAGAGGCCACACTGGCTATAAACTAAATGGGGAAAATCGTGTTTGATTAACCCCAAAGATGGTCCGATTGACACTTCAACATGAGATGAGGATAGGGAATAGCGGCATGATCTTCTTGGCCTGCAAACAGTTGACGGAGCCAAATTCCCGGGGGACCGCAAGGGTAGTACCACGTAGGCGATGTGTGCAACCAATCTGTCGAGATGCGAACACATCCCCTGAAACGCTCCGGCAGCTTGCTAAGCTCCGTGTCTTGCCGAAGGAGATGGTTCGAAATGAGCTGGCTCGGTCTGCCCATGACGTTACCATAGCTGGGGTCGTATGAGCACTGCGTTTGGAAATGTGTAGTGCAGCAGCGTCACGTCGCTTATTGCATATACATCAAATACAAAGCCTGTTACAAGTGATTATACAACAAGCTCACTTTATGAAACCGCGCTCGCTCCGTTTCATATTCTCTTTCGAAATATTAATTGGATCGTTTCATCCATTATGCGTGTGTAAACTTAGTGTGACCCCTCAACCATCTTATTCTGTCATTACCGATATCGAATCGCAAATTCTTGTTACGGAAAACAGGCTTAATTTCATTCGGTTTTTCGCTAACCGGAAATTGGCAAAATCAAATTCAAGTGCCAGAAATTAGACCTTGTGTTCCAACAGTATTTCGGCGATTTCAGTTTGCGGAAATTCTGTTCCTTAATCCATTATCATTTTAATTTGGATTACACACTGTTCGCGAACAAATTTAATGTAAAAGTGACATCACAATCAAATCGACAAAAATTTTCGTTTTCAAAAATCCCTGTAATTTTACTTGAATTTTCGCGAACACATAATGATTGGATTTCAATCGCGAGCGCTGTGTTCACGAAGAGATTTACGCCGAATTTCAAATGATCGAAAAGCGTTCCGTAACAAATTTTATCCAAAAATACAAAATAGGATCTCGCGCATTATATGCACAAATCAATGGAGCACGATTTGAATAATTTTTGATGAACATTTTGAAAGAAATTAACGCTATTCTATCGGAATGTCGAGCAACTTGTCTAGCTTGACGACTGAGCAGTAGTTCGCTTTTTCCGTCATAATGTTCTTTTAATTAATGGGGACTTTTTTATAGATTTTAAGGATATTTATTTCGTGGCAGCAACATCGGAAATATTGCGCTGTTCTAATGTCTAAAGCTCACTAACTGAGTTTAAAATGTAAACTAAAATAAACTAGCTATTACAGAAATACTAAATACAAACTAACTAATGTTAGGTACTGATTGAACTTGGCGGTTAATTTAAGTCTGAGATTTATACATATTTTTACTAGGTGCTGCTGTGGCAACCGATTCGGTTTTTCGCCGTGTATATATCCGAAATCGATGCTTAAACGTGCTTGTCAATATTCTTACGAATACAAGCGGCAACCTGAATTTTCAGTATGTTTAAATAAAGGGTGTTTTACTGGTTCGTCCAAATAGGAGAGGACCCATGTTTATCGACCTTTCCCTGGTTGCCTTAGTTCATGCTACCTTAGTGTTTACTTCATTCAGGCGCTATTCTACACGGCAAAAAATTACGTCATTTTGTAATTTATTTGTAATAAAGGTATTACATTAAATGGATTAAAACATAATGATACAACATTAAATGACTTACAACATAATGATAGAATGTTTTGAAATTTTTTTGTTTTAGCAAGTGGCCTGGTACTAAGTTCGGTTATCTGGACGTTTGGCTTATGGTGTATCATGGGTGGTTTAAGGGGGTAGATACTTCCGGCGAGGGTTGCGGAAGGGGGTGTTATGAAAATTGTTTTTGATTTGCTGATCTGCATAATTTGCTCATATCGCTAAAATGCCTAAATTTTCTGCGCATGGCTTTGGGTGTACGACGTTTAGGGAGTAACCACGGATTTTAGCAGCTACTTTATTCAACGTTATACAGTAGATGGGGCAGCACTTTATGCTTTGAGCTTCTTACTGGTGTCATTACCCGAGTTACTAAACTTAGATTAGAGACTGATTTTGGCCGTAATTCTAGCATGTTGCTGGTGAAAGATGGTCTTATGTGGTGATTTAATCATTAAACGCGTTTGTTTCATTGCTACAGATTTTAGCAGCTACTTTATTCAACGTTATACAGTAGATGGGGCAGCACTTTATGCTTTGAGCTTCTTCAATGGTGTCGTACCCCAGTTCTCTAAATTCAGATTAGATACTGATTTTGGCCGTAATTTCTAGCATGTTGCTGGTGAAAGATGGTCTTATGTGGTGATTTAATCATTAAGCGCGTTTGTTTCCTTGCTTTAAACCAAATTCATATAATTGTTTATGTCTTTAATCGTTCGGGGAGCCGCATGTAGCTAAAATATTACATTTTGGCATCAAAATAATCAAATTATGGCAATTTTCAAGTTAGTTGAACGATGCGTTAAGTTTTTGGTGTCATTGAAAACGATAAAAACAATATTGTATTTGCGTGGTAGGCCTCAAAAAGGAAAGCTCTAGGGCCTGCAACGTGAAAGAATGGTGAATTATAATTTCTTAAAATTTATGATTTACAGATGTAAAAGTTTCCATGTTTTTAATCATTGGAGGAGGAGTAGCGTTGTCGCTAATGCATTAGTGCTGTATTAATTTTTATGGTGTTTAACGTGGGCTCAAGATGATCAATTTGGACTCTTGAAATGTTCACAGAGCGCATACTGTTAGTCGAATCTTTATTTAACTCGCTATGTGTGTAACTAGCACCAGCATTATGCCATATTAATTTAAGACATACTTGCGTATGGAATGTATTATAATGGAAAGAAATTCAAATACTCAAAATATTGGTAGTTATTTACAAGGTCGACAACAATATTGTAACGTGAAGTATTGTCTGAACACACCGTTAGCTACATGTGACTATGTTACAAGTGAGTTGTAGCATCTATTCAGCCGTGCGTACAAGGATTTGTACGTACATCAGTGAGTAACCGAAACGTAAATTAGCCGTAACCGGAACTTCAATTTTTTTGCCGTAGCCTGAAACTGGTCCTGGTCTTATCTATAAGATGAAATAAAAGAACCATTAACGAAGCTCTTTTTAGTTATGGGTAAATTATGGGTATATAGGGCTATTCTACATGATGAAAACGATGGTTTCATTGTTTTAAAAGTAACTAGAGTGTGTCGCTATTTCTGTGATGCGCTGGATGGTGCTATAAATGCTAAATTTTTGGCACCAAAATAGTGATTTAGTCAAAATTTTTTGGCATTTTGCAACTAGTAACACGTTTATGGCTTGATGGGGTAGTTTTTCCATCAAGTTAAGTAGCTGGACATGATTTATGCAATTGTGCTTTGTCGAGAGCGAATAATTCGGAAAGTTCTGTGTCGTTACAATGCAAGAATTGTTTTCTTGAAATTTTGATTTTATAAATTTTGAATATTACCGTCTACCTTGTTACGTTATTTATTTATTAATAAGATGTCCCATATGTATGAATTGAGGAAAAATTTTGCTGTAAGTAACCGCAAAACAGTAAACTTGCACCACAAAGCGTAAAGACAAGCTGCTTCAAAAATTCTCAGGTCAAGTGGTTATGTTGCATAATTACGTACATAATATTCTATCAAAACGTGTGTAACAATGTCGTGTGTAGCGCGGAATCAACTGAAAAAGACATATTTAGCAGTTTTTCAACACCCTATTGAGCAAATAGGTCTCAGTACCAAGTAGCAAACTGAATTAACGCCATATTTAACAAATCCTACGTAGTACTTCAAAAATAAATATGCTAATGTGTGCTTGATTAGGTTTATTTCGCCGTGCCTTATAAACTGTTTAGTAGAGGTCCAAAAAATTTATGTTGGGAAACTAAAATGTCTAAACAAAGATGCCTGAGTGAACACAAGGACAGATTATTATTTCGTTTTTGTTTTATAGTGTTTTAGTTATAGTTTAATTTGTTAGCTAATTTTTGCTAGACATGCAAAACTTTTTGTGCAAAATACACCATGCAGATAGAGAATGCAGAAAAGTCTCGAGACCGAAGGTCGATTCCGACAAAAATTAGCCTGAGCCGGAACCCGAATTTGCCTGAACACCAGAATTCAGGGAATTCAATTGAATTCACGGAATTCAATTGCGTGTTGTTAATGCTGGAACTATTAATTATGCTACGATGATGTAATAAATTTAACTTTTGTGTGCCTAGATAGTTTGAATTGTGGATTCAGTTTTCTTCTGTCGGAGTAAGTTTATTGGTTACAAAATAAGAGGATATTTCGAAACCTGTGTACAGATAATCAACCTGTGGGCATTAATAATGTAAATATAATTGAATGAATGCGTTATAAGCTGCGATGCCATAAAATGAGCAAAAGTACAGAAATTTCACATTGGTAATTCATTCCTTATTTACCATTTTAGTTGTTTAATATTTATTTTTGTTAAATTTGTTATTCTTTATTTTGTCGGCTTTGCGTTACTCTCAAATTAATGCTGGGGTCATTGTAAACAACTATTCCACCTGCCACCTTGGCTTCTTCTTTGTACGGGTTGGTGAACATATTGGTTACGTACATATATCGTCGTCAATATAATTTTAACACATGGTTAATGTAATATGGTTTTTAACCTACGTATAGTTCAGCAATTATTGCAACGTTTACTTCATGAAATCGACGTGAACTTTACCAGATTTTAGAACATGCGTTACCAGTGACATTACAACTTACTTCGTCTATGAGTTTAGTTAGCATGCGTGTGCGTATGCAGCGATTGATGACTGCTTGCCTGTCCACGGGGGGCTCCTGCTTTCCAAATCCCCCGATGTTCGTTAGATTTTCCCACATGTACGTCGTCCCCTGCTAAGACGAGACCCGGATGTTGAACTAAACCCAAAAAATTTTTTTATGTTCCAAATGCATGAAAAATGTTTTTAAACATCAATTACCACTATTTGCTAAAATATGATTTGCTATAATGCTAAAGCGTCGTTTTGAAGCTTGAAAATACTTGTATGACAGTAAAGTGCAATAAAATATTTAGCATTTATGCCCTCCATCCACCGAGGATCAACATTGCCCCCATCTGCGGAGAATGAACATTGCCCATCCTTACCGAAGTTTCCACCTACCACATTTCGGAAAGTTGTGGACAGCCAAGAGATCAAGCAACGTTTCCAATTATATGGTTAACTCAAATTTAAAATTTTTAAGGTTTTGTGATCTTGTCGTTCGGGTTCTCGGTTTCGACTGGGTAATGGAATTTTTTGCAGTTGGAGTGCATCAAACGTCAGTTGTGATATCGCTGCGTATTTTATGCTGTTTGCTCATTCATTCAAATTTGCTTCAAAAGTTCAAAGAAGGAATGGGTACTGGTGGCTGGCTTACAGGAACCGAGTCAGTAGTGCAAAATCGTGCTGGGGTACTGCTCGGTATGTAAAAACGTTTTGCTTTTTTATGATAACTGAAATACGTTAAACATTCTCTATATTTCGAAACGATACCACAACATTCGTTCAGATCCAGTAAAACATTACAGTACTGCTCATATTCATTAATTCCGATCGACATCGATTTTGGCACAATAAATTAAGTAAATATCAAGTTTACCAAGTTTTGATGGATTCTGTGTACCGAAATTTCGATCGTCCGAATGCTAGGTTTAACACGGAATATAGGTATGACGAAGTGCCTAATGATGATAAAAAGCTACCTCTTTTTATAATCCAGTTCCTTGTTTTCAGATTACTGTTGCTTACTGTCCTATCTTTAACATTTGGTATTTCGGTGGATTTAAATGTGAGCAGAGGTATTTTTCAACGTCGAATGGAGCAGTTGAATTTATACTTTAATTTTATAACAGGTTACAGGTCTATCGTGATTTTTGGCTGCAACGTTCGCTGGCAAACTAGCAGAATTCTACATAGTTGACATATATACAAAAATGTATGTAACTATCGGTCAGGTTAGAATTAGTCATTAAAACTATGGCAATGTTTTCTTAGTGATTTTTCGCCGTATCACTTAGCTTCAGTGACTTCGTAATGACCACGGCGCGTAGCCACATGTCTATTATTATGAAAATACTTGTCCATTAAGTTGTATTGCCTTCACAAACAACCAATATTTACTTTATTTGATGCGAAAGTGACTGGTTTTATGTCATTTTAATGCTGACATTTCATAGGCTTCGTGGGAAATAACAGTATTTAACATTAACCCACAGAAATATGAACGGAGCTACAGTATGGGATGTCGTATAATGTATATAGTAGCTTTTTCATTTCAAATTATTTACATTCAATTGTGGCATTTTTTAGGATTCAGCGTTTCTGCTCATGGCGGTAGTGTAGGATCCGCATGTGATGTCAATCCTGAAATCTGTCATACGCCGGGTTTCGCCGTGCTACAAAATCTATTGCCACACCATGCTAATTTGCCAGAAGTGTATCTAGCGTTATTGTCACTTGTTGTCGGCCATCCTGCCAAGGATTTTATAAATAATGCTCAGGTGTGTAATAGTTGAATGTTTACGAAAATAAAATTAGCACAAAGCTGTTGCATTATTTTTTCATAAAACATACAAAACATTAAATAATATTGTAATGTACGCTAATTTAATTGGGTCGGTACCTTATTAATGCAATTTATAAAAATGTATATTTCGCGATTCAAATTTTTTTGAAAATAAGGTAATCTAATCGAAATTAATTAATGACAAGTATGTCTATCAGGTAAATTAGAAAAAATTTGTACGCTTGTAGCTTGGGAATACATAGACGTATAGAGGTACATAATTTTATCTGTTGGAAGTAATTAATGGCTTCCATGTACGGGTGTAATGCACTTGGCAGTAGGTGTCGAAGGGAGGGGTGGGTAAGGATATGTCTGTCTACCAGAATATTACCGCTGGGTGTATCCCTTGGGTGTTCACAAACATTTTATTCCAAAATTATAAATCTTTTTTGCCGTCGAACGCTAAAATAAAATGAATATCTTCTCAGCAAAGTTTTATATCCGCCATGCACAATTTAATTAGGTCGGCACCATATTAATGCTATTTATTAAAATGTATATTTCGAGATTGAAATTTTCTTGAAAATGAAGTAATGTGATCGAAAGTTTATCAGGTGAGTTAGAAAAAATTCAAACGCTTATAGCTTGGGGACGCATAGGTGTATGTAAGTAATTTTATGTATTTGACGTGATTAATGGCTTCTGTGTGCGGGTGTGGTCATATGCGTAGATGGGGTACGGTAGGATATGTCTGTGTACCAAAATATTACCGCTGGGTGTATCCCTTGGGTATTCACAAACATATAATTCCAAAATTATAAATTTTTTTCCGTCGAGCGCTAAAGTAAAGTTAATATCTTCTCCGCAAAATTTCATATCCGCCATACACAATTTAATTGGGTCGGTACCATGTTAATACAATTTATTAAAATGTATATTTTGAGATTCAAAGTTTCTTGAAAATGAGGTAATGTGATCGAAAGTTTATCAGGTAAATTATAAAAAAATTTAAACGCTTACAGTACTTGCCACAACTGTCTGCTGCTCGCTCGCAACTTGCTCGCAGAAAACTAAAGTATTATATTGAAATTTTGAAAATTGCTCGTTGCTCGCTTGTTGTTCGCTCGTTTGCGAACCTCCAAATACAGATATACATGTATGTATGTAATAGTATACAAAAAAATTATAGAGATATATAATTTAAGAGAATAAAGATACATATATATCTTACAACACATAAATCGTTTGTGTATATATTTGAGTCATATAAACTCGCTGCTATGTAAGCGAATCATACATGCTTATGAGGGAGAGCAGTAGGTGGTTACTCTATCCCATGAGGTATGGGACCACCCTCCTTTAGGCAGATGACCTGACCCCCGCTCGCCCTATCGTCGCAGGAACCCCTTCACCGCCACGCGGTGCCGGCTATTCCTTCATACATCGGAATTTGAGTAGATGTATATATTTCTGCGGAAAAAAATAGTGGCGCCGAATATAATATGTCAACAAAAAAACCTAGTCATATTAAACGAAGAATTAGCAAACTAAGTTAATATTAAAAATATATATAAATACATAACAACAAAGTTTATTAAAATATAAACATAAATTCGTATTCGAACATAAACACTAAAAATATGTAATGGCAGTATGTAATATATATACAGTACCCGCCAAAAATGACTGTCGCTCGCTCGCGACTCGCTCGACACTCGCTCGAGACTCGCTCGCGACTCGCTCGAAATAAATTTGTTCTAAAAATAGAATTTTCTATTAATTTAAATAGTTGCGAAATCTCGAGCGAGCCACTCGCTCGCGACTCGCTCGAACTCGCTCGCTCGAAATGCGACGGTCATTTTTGGCGAGTACTGTATTTAGAAAAGTACTGACGTCTCAAGGGGCATGCGAACTGATTTGTTAAGGTGGCATGGGGTGTGGTCGTTGATAACCTAGTACCACTGCCAATCCACCGGTCTGGAATTGTAAACATTTATATTTGTAAGCTAATGTCGATTTTTTAAGGCTGAGTCTAAAGACACATCGATACAAGTGGCCCCCCATTTCAAAACTCTAGTTACTTTGGCCGACATTTATTCAACACATTGAATATGAATGTTACTCCGCCAATAATGCCAACACATACAAAACAATGTCTATATGTATATATTGCGATAAAGTAATATGGAAGCAGTCAAGTTACGAATACTAACTACATATGAGTGGTCGCTCCTCGCTCGTTGTTCGCTCGCTGCTCGCTCGTGGCAGAATTTTTAATTTCAAAAAACTGCTCGTTGCCAGCTCGTGTGGCGACAGTCAATTGTGGCGAGTACTGTATTGCTTGGGAACGCATAGGCGTCTATGTAATTTTATCTGTAACAAAATCATAGTCATTTTACAACTTGGGAAAGACTTTAGTAATTTAATTCAAATTTATGCCGTATGATGGCCTTTCCGCAAGACCTAAATTGTACCTGAGGCATTAGCTCCAGCCAAGGGAACCAGAAATACTTCTGGAAACTAGGGAACCAGGTTGACTGAACGGATTACATTTTACATTTTTTCATGCCTTTCAACAATATGTTGTGTTTGTTGCATATGCATTTACTGAAAATGTGCATTTTTGCAGGCCGCGCTTTATTTTGTTCAGGAATTTAACACAAATAATCTAAATAAAAAGCAACAGTACTAGGTTTGTTTTTAACGTTTCTTGTTGCGATGACCAATTTTAATGTCACCTCAAGATACCTGGGGTGCTGAGGGCATGACCTGGTGAACCGTAGTAATCCTGTGATAGGTCAAAAATGCTAGGGCCCTTCTGTAGTGTGATCACGTATTTTGGAACATTAATTTATTAGATACCTGTGGTCATAACAGTGTAATACTTTAAATATTTCTGACATTTCGTGAATTAAACTCTCAATAATTGTTCAAAAAAACTTAAACTTTCTTTACCTTTGCCTAACATTAAAGTAACCAAGGTGAAAATGTTGTAATGCACCCACGCTATTTTCAGTTTGGAAATATTTAACCGGATGGGTTGAAATCTTTGCAAAGCACAAATGTAGTACCTCCATACAGATTAAGATGTAACAACAGGATTGTTTATACTGGCACCTACATAGAAAATTGCAGTGACGTACAGAGCACTGGTGGGTTGCTGCAGTCAGAGCAGAAGTTCCCCCGGAGATATTCACACGTTTTACTGTTGCATTAAATTTGCCTAGAAAAATTTTATACAAATCAGTATAACGTTGATTATAAACTGTGTCCAGTGTTCGACGGATAATGTTTTTTCTGATACCTCCGGTGAAACCTCAGGCTTCTAATTTCTATGCACTGGTTTGTTTGACAAGTTTTTGTTTCAGTTCGATTTTGATACAATTTGGTCGATGATCTTTGGTATTGCGCCATCGCATTCCGTGGCTGATGCAATTGCTGGAATAGAACTTTGCGTTGAGGCAGTTCCTGCGTTAATAGCTATGTGCCGAAAAGCCATGCACTCTCCGGTATGTGCGACCATGCTGCATTTTGTTCTTATTTATAATTCAGGAACTTCCGGCAAACTGTCGTGGCAGCGTTTTAATGATCGTTCCTGCTTTGATAGCATAAAAAAATTTCCAGCGTCAAAAATTTATTTATATTGCACATAATAATGTTGCGCCAAAATATTTGAAAAATTGTGTAATTTTCATTATGATTTCAAGATTTGGAAATTTCTATACATTATTGCTCGTTATAAGCAGCCAGAGGCATGATTAGATTATGTTCGGAGATATTGTTGCTTTTGCCAAATGGGAGCTGCACTAAATTATCTTCGTCCTATTCATTCCATTGCCTGATTTTCACTTTTCACTGCGAATTATGTGACCCTTAAATGTATTGACCTTTACAGATTGTTTATTTCCGACGAACGGAAGGAGCTATTTTAATGAATTTAGGTATTTGTTGCTTGTCTAAATCTTTCAGTACAGTAATGGCGACGCATGCGTAAAACTAATTGTATATGCTCTAGCTCTTCTGACCCCTCAAACCTGATCTCGGAGCACCGCTACTGCTGAAAACACACCGGAACCGCACTATTGGTTTGATTGATGCCACTTCCCTTGTCGTTAAATTTGATCGATATTTTTGCGCCTTTAGCCAACATGTGTGAATCCAAGTTATTTCGGTCATTGAATCTAGAATTCTGCAAGATTAATAATTTTGTACAACGAGGGTAGATCCAACAGAGTGCTAGTATTTCGTCCTTCGTTATCGTACTGAGCTTCAAAACAAATAAACTTAAATTTTTAGGCACTGTTGATTTAGGTGTCTGGTATTGGTGTTGGTACTTTTCATATCTTAATTAAGCATCATCATAATTTAAAATCTCAGAAAATTTTAATTTATTAGGTACCGTCGGAGTCGGAATTTAAGCATTTAACCTTTGTAATAACATAATTTAATTTTATGATATTTTTGTGTTGTGTTTTACACTGCCGTTGCATATTAATATTACTGTTGTGTTTAGAGCTGTGAGCAGTGGGCTCAACTATATCCAACAGTGCTGCTTCAATTCTTATCATTTCTCTACCACAATGTTGCTGATTTTACTACATACTGTATGAACGAAGAATTTCTTGGATCACTTGTTGTCTGCCTTTTCGAAGAAAACTCACAGTGCATGTTTAATTTTTCATTAAATGAGGTGAGCGATATAATAGATTTTTTGTTATAGTTCGCAAAGTATATATTACTGGCCTGTCCAAAGCGGAGGTGGGTGTAGTGGTGGGAACCCTTACTTTTGAAATCCACATGTTTAAAAATAATTTTCCCCGACTCATAAACATATTCATCTCATAAAAACGTAACTATGGAAGCTACAAATGTCATGGAGTGTTTGCAGTAGTTACTAGATAATCCATATTTTGCTTTTTGAGACCTTGTTTTCAAACAGATAGTTAGTATAATGTATTGTCAATGTATTTATTTGCATACATACGAATACAGCATGAAATGCGACATTAATATTAGGATCAGTATAAGACATATATTCAGATATTATATAGCCGATATATACCATCTACGAGTACGATTCGTTTGATGAGAATTATCCGAAAATTTACCCTGACATGATGATACTGTATAAAGTTAATACCAGTAATAAATCAGCCAACATTTTAGACTTAAAACGTGATATTGCTTCAACCATCACCTCTGTAGATATCTTTGACACGAGAAACTCGTTTAAGTTTCCTGCAACCAATTTTCTACATTTTATCTCAAAATATGCAGCACTATATTCAGAGGTGTCATATTATTCGGGCTTTCAGGGCATGCAGCATCAAAGATTATTTTATAAACAGTTGGATATTATTAAAGCAAAACTTGGCAAGTGGAAATATACCAATAGGTTTTATCCATGAACATTATGGAGATTGGTCTTTTAAACATTTTTGGAAGGATAAGTTTACGTTATATAATATATTACGTGATGCAAGAAGTGGCGCTGCAGATTGATATTTCAAATTAGATATATATTAGTTTAAAAATTTAATGATCATATTGCAAGGGCTGTTAACAAACACCTACCGAGTTTGGTTAAACTTATATTTATTATTAAACTGATCAAGATTATATAGTACAAGCTTATATGAAATTATATTGATCAAATTTATACGGTTAAAGTTTAATCAGAGCAATTAACAAAATTTCAAAGTTTTAAAATTTCGGTTATTTTCGATTAACGAAATTTGGATCAATTGCGATTAAACAAAATTTCCATCGATTGCGATTTCGATCTTTTTCGATTGCATCTATTTGGCCTTTATTGTAATTAATGGCTGAAATTTCCTGGTGTATAAGACCACCGGTGCCAAGTTATTGAGGGACAAAATGTATTCACAATAGAGTAGGCGCCAAACGTCTTTCAACTAATGCTTGGGAATTGGGTATTATTTAACCCTGAATTTCGTGAACGCTTCTGAGATATCGATTTGCTGATTCATAGCAGACTGATAGTTAAAAACTCAATCTTAAAATTCGCTTAAGCCGTAAATTAAAATTTCATAAAAACACAGTGGTTGATTTTAATTTTCTTTTGCCACGTTTATATGGATGCATGCCAGGGAGTAACCGGAATTCCGGTTCCGGTTCCGGCGAAAATCGTGTTCCGGTTGCGGTTCCGGCAAAGGGCAAAAACCATACCGGAACCGGAATTCCGGTTTAAAAATTTTGTTTGAAATTTTTCACATTTTTTGCTTCATCTGTGATCCAAACATATGTAATATATATTATACAATGATAAAACTCCAATACAACCGAGCCAAAGAAAAGATTACACTAACCAATTTGCCGTGTGAAACGTAAGTAGGGCACATAATTTTAGCAGGAATTTCTTCTATAATTACCTGCAAGAGTTTGTTAAATCAAAGCCAGGTCGATGCTTGTAGCAGCTATTTACACATCCAAAAGTCTGTGGGATACATTTGAATTATACCGGTCCAACTCGGTAACAGAGTGTGGCTTACGCAAAGATTAGCCTATGATTGGCTAACATAAATTACATCAAGCACCAGCCAGTGCGCTTTAAATTTTGTAAATCAGGTGAAACTGAAAGTAACGTTATCTGCAACGCAAGCCAAAAACTGCTTTCTCTGGCAATGAAATAGATTTATTCAAACTGTGCGAGCAGCATCACCTGTGTGTCTCATCTATAGCATTTTGATTAGAAAGTTATCATCATTATCATCTAACTGACGGGTACTGTTTGTCCAACGCTAGCCTAAACAGTGTCTCTGAACACTGATCAGAAAATTACCTTCTCTGTATTATTTTATCTTAGAATCATATAAACCAATAATTTTAAGTTTGCTACAGAAGAACATGCAACAAACGTATGTGTAGTAAAGGGAGGCGAACTGGAGACAGATCGAAAGTGTGTATTCTACGCTCCAAGTTTTGTGAGCGCGATTGGATTTGACGCAGTATACGCAGTGGTGTATAGTGGAAGACAGTTTTTTTGCTCTGAATGTCCAAAAACCGACATATTTGATCGATAAATAAATATTATTAGCTTCCTCAGTCTCTTTAAAGTTTCAGAAAGGCAATAATACCATCGCAATACATTAAGTTTAATGTAAAAGTTATTTTTAATGCATTTTAAATCCACTATACCTTCATTTCTTCCATCATCTGTTTTACTATATATAAATTTCGAAGACCAGGTTCCGGTTCCGGTTCCGGATCCGGTTTAAATGGACGGTTCCGGTTACTGGTTCCGGTTCCGGTAAATTTCGGTTCCGGTTATTCCCTGATGCATGCATATTAATAGTTCTAAAATTGTACAATGTTTAAAATTGCATATACTAATTTCATAGTGAAATAAGAGAAATTGCTTAAATTAGGGCAATTAACAAAATTTCAGAGTTATAAAATTTCGGTTATTTTCGATTTATGAAATTTGGATCAATTGCGATTAAACAAAATTTCCATGGATTGCGATTTCGATCTTTTTCGATTGCATCTATTTGGCCTTTATTGTAATTAATGGCTGAAATTTCCTGCTGTATAAGACTAGCGGTGACAAGTTATTGAGGGACAAAATGTATTCACAATAGAATAGGCGCCAAACGTCTCTCAACTAATGTTTGGGAAATGGGTATTATTTAACCCTGAATTTCGTGAACGCTTCTGAGATATCGATTTGCTGATTCATAGCATACCGATTTTCAAAACTCCATCTTAAAATTCGCTTCCACAGTTGGCGTTTTATTAAAAATATACATATGTTGCAGGGAATAACCGGAACCGAAATTTACCGGAACCGGAACCGTCCATTTAAACCGGATCCGGAACCGGAACCTGGTCTTCGAAATTTATATATACTAAAAGATATGAAGGAAGAAATTAAGGTGTAGTCGACTTAAAATGCATTAAAAATAACATTTACATTAAACTTAATGTATTGCCATGACATTATTGCCGCTCTGAAACTTTAAAGAGACTGAGGAAGCTAATAATGTTTATTTATAGATCAATATGCCGTTTTATTGGACACCCAGAGCAAAAAAAATGCCTTCTACTATACACCCTTGCGTATACTGCGTCAAATTGAATGTGCTTACAACGCATAGAGCGAAGAATAAACGGTTTCGCTCTGTCCCTATTCGCCTTCCTTTACTACACATACATTTGTTAGATGTTGTTCTGTAGGAAACTTGAAATTATTGGTTTATATGATTCATGAAAAATTAATAGATAAAAAGTAATTTTCTGATCAGTGGTAAGAGACACTGTTTAGGCTAGCGTTGGACAAACAGTGCCCGTCAGTGAGATGATAATGATGATAACTTTCCAATCATAATGCTATAAATGAGACAAACTGTTATACTGCTCGCACAGTTTCAATAAATCCAGTTCATTGCCAAGAAAGCACTTTTTGGCTGCGTTGTAGATAACGTTACTTCACTTTAATTTCGCCTGATTTACAAAGTTTACAATCGCACTGGCTGGCGCTTGGCGCAATTTATATTAGCCAAACATACGCTAAGTACTTCTATGTAAGCCATACTCTGTTACCCAGTTGGACTGGTTTAATTCGAACGTAATCCGGAGACTTCGGAATGTGTAAAATAGTTGCTACACGCATCGACTTGGTTTTGACTTGTTAACAAACTGTTGCAGGTTATTATGAAAAATTTCTACTGAAATTATGTGTCCTACTTACGTTTCGCACGGCAAATTGCTTAGTTAATCTTTTCTTTTGCTTGGTTGTATTGGAGCTTGATCATTGTATAATATATTACATATTTTTGGATCAGAGATGAAGCAAAAATGTGGAAAATTTCAAACAAAATTTTTAAACCGGAATTCCGGTTCCGGTATGGTTTTTGTCCTTTGCCGGAACCGCAACCGGAACACGATTTTCGCCGGAACCGGAACCGGAGTTCCGGTTACTCCCTGATATGTTGTGAAACTTATGCGAAGGAACAAGCAAAAATCCCAATCGTCAACATAATCTCTAACACCAAAATACTCCATAAATTTGTTTTCGAAAATGAAGCCAGGCCACTGCCTTGCTTTCCCAGAAAAAGCTATGAGCTCTTAAACATCATGAAAAACATTGAAAATTTAACGGTATGTCATTAAAGCACATAGTTGTATTTTTTACGCGGAATGTGCTGATACACTACTAATAATATATTAATGTAGCTGTTGTGAAAACAAAAATAGTAAGCTCGCGCTTACCAATTAGACGCAGCAATACAGTAATGTTTCAGTATAGCAGTGAGCACACTGAACTGTGAATATTGCATCTAATAAAAATAATTTTTACTCTTGCTTATTTGACAGGACGATTTTGTCGATCTTGGTGATGGAGCCAAAAGCGTTGTTTCTAGCGAGTCAGATAATAAAACGAAGATTACTGATGCGACGAAGACCAATAAAGAAGAAGCAAACGACAACAGCAACAACAATAATATTAAGGGCGGAAGCAAAGTATCAACAGTCCCGTCAAGTTTGACAAGTCTTTCGACGTCACGAAAACAAGTCGTTGAATTTCTTCGAAACATTCTTGTCGACAGTTTTCCGATTAGTCCCGCGACGAAAGGAGACGCTATTATTGACACGATCATTGACGTAAGTGATTACTATATTTGATACCGAGTTTGATACCTAGTATTTCTCGTTACTACTGTTCGATCCAGGCTGCATTTTTGTTACGGGCTTTCCACAATGTTTTGCGTTACTGTCAAAGCATCGATTTGACTTGGGGGTCTTCTTAAAAACACTGCTATTACATAATCGGTGAACAAAAGATTTTTTCGTACATTATGGCTTTGCAAGCGTGCAAAGATCCACGAAAACTACTTTCAGGATAACACCAAGGTCATGTCTCTTGTGAACGTCGGAAAAATTTGGTTTGTTGTTCTGCTGTGGCAAATAATTTGCCGTAGAGTCCTACTTAGGATCACATAAGTGCAACAAATCTTTAGGTAAATCGTGAAAATGGCGTTTTATGCTCGAACGAAGAAATTTTTATTTAAAAATTTATAAACAGTTTAAATCTTAACGAATCGCCGTCAAATATATTAATCTTGAAATGCTGTCTCCAGAGTACATACTTCGTAGTACGATCGTCACTTTGACCCGCACTTCATATTTCGATATTTTGTTGAATGTATTGATAGTAAAATAAATTCAAATACAAAATTTTTAGACCGCGAAAAACCTGTTCCCACTTCTTTTAAGTTATTTGGTAGGTTCGATTGGGACTCATTCGATTGACAAGATAAGCGATACTAATAGTGTGAAGCAAACAAACTACAATAGAATAGCTGTTTTAATTTTGCAGGTGTAACCAATAATGCCTTTATGTAACCACTTTTATAGCAGGTATCTGTGCGTATTGATAAATTGATAAAGATTAGAAACAGTTGCTATTGAAGTTTACAGTGTATTGATATGCAACAGCGCTATCGTCGTCACCGAGAACAAGTTAATATTTTACCATAGTTAAAACACGAGCTTGTACCATCAACGTTAATTTTGATAATATAGAGTTTTGACTAAATTCTTTTCTGGTTGAAAGGTTTTTAGCCGTTTATGAACATGATATCTAAGATTTTTTGGAAAAAATTTTAGGTCATTTGTTGCAAAATAATTTGAGGTTTTAGTTGAAAATGGTTTCGTTTCCGTAATTACGGAAACGATACAGAACTATGGACGGGATCAACGTGCATTTTGTCCCTGCCGTCACATTGCTTTCGCTTTTCGTCAAACTACATTATAAACTTGCTTGATAAGCCTATGATCATATGCAGTCATGAAATGTTTTGCAAATGCGACCACTGTAGTCTGCGTACCCTGCGAACCTAACGTGCTTCAAGCGTCTCGAACTTTAATGCCAGGGTGTAAGGCTGCCACAAAATATCTTCTGGTAAGGCTGAGGCGACTGTCTGTGTGCGATGTAATTTGCAGTGAACAAATTCCTTAGTCCTGTTCCAGTTTATTCGATGATTATGTTGCATTCGCATGATTTTCGTTTGTTGGTTAAGTGTCACGTGTCACCACAGGACTTTTCTTGAGTATTGGTGCTATAACACCGTTCTCTTAAGAAGAGTAAGGTTTGAATTAAAATAAATTTCGTGCAACTGTGTAATTTCAGACAGGAAAGCTTGTTGTTATATAACATTTGTTTATTGTTTTGCTGCTGCAGGATGTCATGGTGAGTTGTAAAAGTTATTCATGGTGAAAATTGTTATATTTCGCCAGCTTACTAAAATGATTTTCCTCTAGCAAGTGCAGTTTTTTTATCATAAGCAGCTTGACCCGTATTGCTCTGATTTTAGTAACATTTGAATCTTGTAATGTCGTAGCCTGCATGTTCGTTTTATTAATGTAAACTACGTTGCTGCATTCCAGAAAAGTGGAAGCGCATATTTTGCAAAATTAAGAGGTTAATTCAAAGGCTATTTTACGTTCAGGCTGTAAGGGAGTAAGTGACGCACTATACAGCTTTCAGAATATTCCAACTTTAGCTTATTAAGAACGGGTTGTACATGGTGGCCTCTCCACTCGCTGAAAATTTTGCCAGGGGGCATGAACCAGGGGGTCCCCGTGGTTCCGAACTGAGGGGCGCCCGATGTTGCCAGGGCATTTTGCCAAGAGAAAAACGGTTAAAAATCGTGTCATAAACACTGCCAAAATGTATTTGTTGGAGAGAAAAAGCTATTTTGAAGCAAA
>JASANE010006736.1:0-12795 GCA_030248225.1 Trileptium ribeirensis
ATGGGTGCGACGGGCGATCGGATACCGGTGGAGCGTGACTCGGGTACTATATTGTGTACTATTCATTGCTGTTGTTATAAAAATAAAAATGTACTGTTCTTGTAACCTGTTGTATCGTCACGCTCCACCCGCCCGAGGTGCACGGGGTGATTTTGGCACCCAAATTGGAATATTGGCGACACTAAGTATGGTATCCGGTCGGCCCTATATATATATATATATTGAATAACATAATTGTGTTGGCGATGTATTGTGCATTTTATTTTGTTTTGTTTCTGATATGGTGGAAGAGAATCCTACTGAATCAAGAAGTAGGGTGGGGAATCAAAGTTTCAGGAAAGAAGAGCAACAGAACTTATCTCAACGTTAATTTTATAGGGTCCACTTAAACGCGAAAATTTTTATATTTTCTGACACTCCAGGCTAAGTGGGCTTATCGCCCCGCAAACAGGGGTTCCCTAGGGCTCCAAAATTTCGCAGTCGGGCCGACTTGGCCCTTACTGGTAAGTACTTAGGGACCCTCAACTAAGCGTTTAAACACCCCATTTTCAAGGACTTAAATCTCGATCAAAATAACCAAAACTCCCCAATTTTTCGGTCTCTACATCTCCACAGGGTCTTACCCTAGCTATCTAGTCGAAAACCGGGGCCACCCAACTTAACCGGTCCGAGCAGGACCCGGATAACCCCATCGGGACGCTAAAATTTTCTGTTTGCGACACACAAAACGGCCTCTAACAGGCCACCCGTGGGAGCTATATTAAATTTAATATTTCTATCAGTAGGCGACCAGCCAGAGCGTGAACCCGGTCCCGCCCCCGGCCGCCTACTGTTCTCCGTTGGCTCGCTATCGTTAAAAACGCGTTCTCATTTTAATGCACCGCCAGCGCTCTGAGCGCTCGTATATTGCAGCTGTTGGAAAAGCCTCGCGCCTACCAGCGCGAGGTTTAGCTTCTTTACGTGCCGACTTGGCACTCTTCGGCCACTGCCCGCTACCAATATTGTTCTGACAGACAACGATCGCCGCTGAGGGGCTACTACGAGTGTTGTTACCGACGGCGCTGCTTTGTTGATTATGCTTATGCCCATAGATGTTATTTGTTGGTATATGTACGTCTCCATATGTGCGCGAAGTTTAAAATTTAGGACTTTATATATATCTTCAAAGTTTTGCGTTTTGCTTATGTACCTACGCTTTTGTGTGGTAGTTGGATTTTAAATTTCAAAATTTGGAGCCCAGACATCTAGAGAGGGGGGGTTAGAGCTAGTATAAAA
The DNA here is from genome assembly GCA_030248225.1 of Trileptium ribeirensis. Classification (NCBI taxonomy): domain Eukaryota; kingdom Metazoa; phylum Nematoda; class Enoplea; order Enoplida; family Thoracostomopsidae; genus Trileptium; species Trileptium ribeirensis. The sequence goes on from JASANE010006736.1 coordinate 1,276, forward strand.
GAAAAGGGCTCGACGCAGCGTCGGGACCAGTCGAGAGAGGCCGCTTTAGAAGCGGCGGTTTTCTTTTGTACAGGCGGTTGTCGCCTTTGTTTGGTTTTTCAAATTTTGAATTTTCGCTTTTGGTTTTGTTGATTGACCAGGGGTGGCTCCTACCGTGTAGAAACGGGACGGAGTTGCGCCTGGGGAGTTTCCTAGCGCTCAAAAATGTGATTAGTAGGGGTCGCCCTTGCGGGTGCTGGTGCGTCCGACGGATGCCCCGCGCACCCGTAAGTGCGGGTCCGACGCCGTTGAGTAGCGTGCATGCCAAAACTGTTGAAAAATTTCTGCAATCTCGGCTGGTTCCCCGCTCGCCGGGTCGCCATTTTGTTTTAGACCCGGGGGCGAAATTTTTATTAGTGATGTGAAAGGGGAATGAGGAATACACATGGGGAAGGGGGAAGGACATCGGGACACGGGAGGGGTAAGGCGTTGAAGCGAAGTGTTCTTAGGAATAAAAATTTTAGTAGCGTGTTGACCTGGAGGCAGCCGCTAAGGCAAATGAAATTGAGCATAAGTGTAAGTTAGTGCTAGGCTACCCCGTCAAAATTACGAGCATTTAATCCCTGAGCGTTTCATTCAAGCGTTCCCGTCAAGTCTTCTCAAAGACCCAGTCTTCCAGGCTGTTTTAGACACGGTAGAAGACTGTAATAATTTTCATCAAACAGTTCAAGATACCGCCACAAATCGGCACCATAAAACAATTCGAATTTTCCAATGACCTTCAAGAGATAATGGAGCTTCTTTCGATTAGTGCTCCATCCGTACTCGTTTTCGAAGTCTTAGCTTGAGTCGAGCCTAAGTCATAGAAAATGTATAAGAACCACTCCAGGTCACACGACTTAAAGACCCCGGAATGGGGAAGAAGAAGAGAGAGCGGTCCGCTCGGGACGGACGCAGTCATTTGCACGCGAGGAACAATTCAAGCAAAAATTTGAAAATGGAACCCCTGACGCTAGCCCCATAAATTCGAGCTTCAACTCTGAGATTTGTTTCCGTCTCAATGTTCTATCGTCCAACCCAAAATGCAGACGGGTCTCAGGCCGTCTAGACACGGTAGAGCACTCCGTCACGCAATTTTAACAGTGTAACAACTATCGATGGGTCGATGCGGTCGCTCCATAGGGAGCGACGTATCAGGACCTTTCGCGTGTTGTTCTCCCCACCTTTCACGTTTTTGCCAGTCCGTTATTCTAACCATACGGGGGTATCCGCAGTGTTTTTAGACTTAAATCACAGCTAGTTTCCTTTGGCACTCAACCCGAGCAATTTATTCAGGGCGCGGCAGCACGTGCCCTATGCATGCTTGCAAATGACTGCGGACCATCACCTAAACCGAAGACACTCGGAGGAGTAAGATCAATACAACATGAAAGGAGACGGAGTCAGCTGCGATGTATAGTTGAGTAAAATTTTTAAGTAAACTCTCGTGATCGCACCCACTAGTCGAGCGACGGCCCTGAGGAGGACTCAAAGTATTTGTGTTCCCCCAAACTTTCTGTGGAGGAAAACTTATAGGCGCGGACCCATAAACCGTTTAGACACGGTGGGTTTCGATATAGCGCCACCTTTTCATGTCAAAATCAGCGATTTAGGAGATCATTACGAGACAGACGAAATTCGGGAGACGCGGCAGCGCTTCCCTCTTTCGATGACGACCCGCATTTTAAGTTGACCCTGGCGCACGCAGAGTTGATGACAAACTTTCATTACAAGTAATCAGCAGCTGACGCCCGGCCTCGAGAGAAAGTATGAGATGGAGTACAAGGTGAAAAAGGGTCAATGGCATGAGAGTGTCCAATGCTCCAGAGTTTTTACAGGTGAAGTCAACACACGGTCTACCCAGAGAGTTCATTTATGCGTCCTGTCAGGCGGGTAAGGCGGTCACCGGGTGCAAAACATAGGTGCAAGCAGGATTGATTTTTACGTGGGGATTAATTGGGGTTCACATCACCCATTCGGTACCTAGGTATTTCACAGGTGCCCTGCGAGGTACTCATGTATTCTGTTGTACATAAATTATTTTGGTTATTCGAATACAATCACGTGCAATTTGTCTAAATAAAGTGTTATAGTGTGAAACTTATAGTCGGCGATATGTGTTTAGGGTAGCAACCAAACCAGCATTTTAGATAATAAAACCAGAAGTGAACCTAAGGACAAATTCTAATCCATGGGTCTTTGACCAAGCTTAGCTCAAGGAAAGCCTTCCTAAGTTAGCGGGAGGATCTCGTTACCCGTTAAGGCAACGCCGCAGCGGCGAGTAGCAAATCTAAGCTTTGGATAAATCTCGAAATTCGCAAGTAGGCTCGTTCAGTGGTTGGTACGCAGCCTCACTCAAATTTACTCGCGCTAGACAAGAACCCTGGGGATTGAGCTCCAGGTGTTCCCTAAAGCCATCAGTTCTGTAAGGAACCTCTAGTGGAATCAACCTAATTCTTTGTCCAAACTAGGCTCCCGCGTCTCCAACCGAAACAGAGAACCGCACCTTCATTTAGGATTTATATAGGATTGAGGGAAAGGCGAGTCAGCCTTATTACCTGTGAGCAGGCTTAGGGGTTGACTCTCCCTCAGGGGGACCTTCGTACCACTAGATACGTGGGCCGATATAGGGGCCAGGCCGAACACCCTGGTTAACCCGCCGGCAGCCTACTAAGCTAAGCGGTTCCCTTAGGTCATCGCATAGATCACCGGGGAGTCGTGGAAGCCGGGGTTGTCCGGGCACCACACCAAGAAAAATGGTGGTGCAGCTGAGATCCCTTAGGGCCAGAACTGGTCCTAGTACACCTATAGTGGTACAAAATAATACTATATGCGTACACGTTGGGCTACAAAATAAGAGGTTAAACATGGAATATGCATGTATAGTAGACTTATATAACGATAAATATAACCAACAGCAATGCCCAAAACTAAACCAACTGCCGCCTACCTTTACCGGGAAAGGGGGGGGGGCGGAAGCGGTGACAAACCGCTGTTTTTCTTCTACTGATGCGCTAACCGAATTTGTCGTGCGGTGTACATTTGCAGGCGCACGTTATTCACGCGCATTGTGATGTTCCTTAAAAAGCCGAGCAACATATAAAAGATACCGTAGTAGCTGACGTACCGAGTTCGCATCAAAATGATCGACGCTTAATCCACCGTAAATGTTTGTTTAACATCGAAAGAAGTATACGTGTTAGGTATCGTTAGCGATATAAAACTAAACAGTTGTTGACAAAACCCATGCGACCTCAGAGCAGCCTCTGGTATTACTTCCGTCAAGAATGCTCAGTTTATTCGTTTTCGCTATAAATACAATAATACATCTTGTTTCTTTTATTTTTCGTTCGTTGCACTAGTTGCGGAACGTCGTTAGTAGAGCAAAGAATATTATTTTGTATTATAATAACGTGATTTTTTAAAAATTGATAAAACCTTATACCGTAACTTAGTATACACTTGACCGTTACGGTAATTTAAGTTATTTTTGTTTAATATGATATAAAAATATTACAGATCTGTATATGTTTGTATATTTATTTATACATATTCAATTTTATTTGTACATATACTTTTATATATCTCTATATATATAATATGAAACTCTGCGTATAACCAACTATTTATATACAAAACTATTTATTGCAATATATGAAAAAGTTTCTGAAGTCAATTATAAAAAAGAATTTTTTTTCACACATTCATGGTACCTAGTTTTAAAGTTTACCCGACTTATACAAATCGGAACAATATATTTGATGTCATATGGGGCTGGCTCGTTGAGGTAGTGACAAATATAGTTTTAGATTTATAGTTTTTTCATTATTATTATTGTGTAGTTTGCAAGTGGGAAACACAGTATCTGACATATAATGGCTGGTGGTGTAAAATATCCAACTATACATTACTTAGTATTTTCGGTGTAAACGCTAAACGCTTTTAAGTGTAAACGCTTTTATGCTAGTTTCGATTAAATTATATATATCAACCATACCCTTTTACCCGCCCCCCCCGAAAGACCATGTATGGCCCGCGGACATCAAGCATGTATGGATCAATCATATAAAGCCTAAAGCAGTTTCCATCTGGTTTCTGATTGCATTTCCTATGCTAAAAATTCAAAATATATGAAAATCTGGCAAATATTCGTTCAAAAGTATGTTCCCGTCAACTGTTTGAAAATTATTTCAGGGAAAATTTCCTTATATATTTCAACATTATATTTACGGAAAAGTGTTCCTTTAAACATTTTATAAGCTTTAAAGTTAATTTCCCAATGCAATTCTGCTGATCAATTTTTGAGCGAATATTTACAAAAATATTGGCACATTAGTTTACTAAACAGTAATATAAAATTTTTACTTTTTTTAAATATTTTAATATTGACAAATAGCATATTGCAACTTAAATGCTCCAAACTAAGTTAGTTGTTATTTGTATGAACTATGCCGTTTAAATATTCTCAATTTGAACTGATATTGAAAAATTTCCGACTATGCTTGGGCCTTTGGTGCACTATATTTCGTAAATCACGAAATTTTTGTTTTATATCATCAACTTTGCGGGAAACAAAGATAATCCATAATAGTATTTATGCGAGAGTAAACTTAAGGTGATTCCACCAACCACCTATTTTGTAATAAAACCGATATGAATCGCAAACCCTTTTTACGGAAAGTAGGCTGAATTTCAGTCGGTATTTCGGTAACCGAAAATTAGCAAAATCAAATGCAAGTGCCAGAAATTATACCTTGTGTTCGAACTGAATTTCGGCGTTTTCAATTTGTAGAAATTCGGTTCTCTAATGCCAAACTATCTAAATTTCCATTATTCAGTGTTCGCGAGTGAGAATGTAATGCAAAAGTGACGTTACGAGCAAATCGAATTTATAGTTAATTTCTTGGTCTTTGCGAACAAACTGGTTTAAATCGAATTCTGCTAATTTTCGCTCTCAACAATTTGGGTAATTTCACTTGAATCACACAAACAAACACAAAATGACTATATTTCAATCACAGACAGTGTGTTCGCGAATAGTTTTAGGCCGAATTTTAATTGGTCAAAAACATTCCGTAACAATTTTTATACAATATTACAAATATGATGGTTGGTGGGGTTACCCTAAGTTTACTCGCGCATTATATGCAAACATGTAGTTTTCTAGTTGTGCCTTTTACTGCTTTTAGCTGCGTCAAATCTAAGTTTTAAAGTCAATGGCCTACATATGATTTAATTTTGCAGTTATCGTTCGCATTTTAAGCATGTTTTTATCTTGCTATTACATAGCTTAGGTTTAAGGTTATCGAATTATATTTTAGATTTTCTTTATTAAAATTGGATTAACAATATGCCAGTTTCTACTGTAGTTGGTAATGCCGTCAATGGAGGTGATCCTGAGCATTTAATACCTAAAACAACAAATGTTTGCAACGCGGTCAAAATGTTGTTTAATGAATAAAGCATAAAGTGTGAAATAAATTCCTAATTTCATTTAGAAGATCGATTCGAAGTTGTGGAGTTTAGCCAAGGACTACAGAGCCAAATAATGAAAGTTGGATTTCTTAAGTGATTGAACTTTTGGGTTTTTAGGAAATTTTTTTTATTTACTAGTTCTCAAAAAATCTTGCTATTTCTGGGAAAAAATTTGTAGACCCATGACGTGAGCTGTTTTTGTAGGAAACTTTAGTGAAACTTTTTTTAATGTTTTCAAATGTACAGGATTGTTGGCAGGACCTTGCGTGTTGATGTAGTTCGTATCGTAAAACAAGCCATTTGGTAGGTATAAAATTAGATCACCATTAAAAAGACAGTGTTTGGGTCATGAAATTGCTTTTACAAAAAAGCATCTAGTAGGCTCGCTTTAGTCGCATATTAATAAGTTTTTTATTCACATTCGGTATTATATTATAATCTGAATGTCAATAAAAATATATAATTAACATTCGGATCGTATGTTAATAAATATTTCTGTATTGACATATACAATTAACAGGTTAACAATTATAGTAAATCCAGGAAATTCAACGCTAGAAGAGCCGATTGAATAGCTCAATTGCATTCGAATTGTATTTTCTGCATATAAATACTGACACAGTTTAAATAAATTTTATGTCCTAAAAATTGACTCTCCTGAACTACTCCAAGTCGTATTTAGCATCAACTTCGTGGAACATTTTTAATATTATTTATAATTACAGTTAAATTTTGCAAATTTCTGAAATTAATAAATAATTCACAATTCTAAATTGTTATAACTTGCGCCGGAGGCTACTGCTTAGTTTTGTAGCAACTCCATTAAACACAAAACAAGGATTTTGTTCTCGTGCAACGCCTATTAATTTTTGTGAAGCTGATATGAAATTTAGTAAGGATAAACCTACAATTTTAGCACAATATATAAGAGCAAAACGTTGCTCAAACCGCGCTGAATCTCTGTATTTGTTGAACATTCTACGCTGTTTTCAAAAATAGAGTCAGTGCTTCATTCTGATGATTCGGCAAACGCTGTCTTTTTAAAGGTCACGAAAATTATTAAAGAAATTGCATATTTAGTAATTCCAAGCACGCAGTTCTTTTCTACGCAGCACTAGCTTTTTCAATCTGTTAATGTTGTTTACGTAGCTGCTATAGAAAACAAATAGTAAGCATACGCTTTTTTAAAAGACTTAAATTATTTGATAATTTAAAATAAAGTTTAGCTTTGAAAATTGTGCAACAAATAATGTTGCCACGGGTTTACTCACATGTTCCGAGTTTTGATGTACTGCGATAGGTAGTACAACTTTTAGGCCGTATATTGAACAATCTTTGTCATATAGATGTCCGAAAACAAGTCAGAAAACATAACCTTTCATCTACACCATTGTAATATGGGGTAATATTGCGTGTAATATTTGTGTGTAGGTGGAATAGATTTGCAAATTTGTTTTAAATAAATATTGTTCACATTTATCAATTTTGATTCTAGTCAACAGTATAGAACTCCAAAACTCACACTATCTACCGGTTACCTTCCAGTTTTCTCTAAATTATGCATATACATCGCCTTATAAGGTTTTTAGGCTTAACTATATATGAAGAAAACGATACTTAATATTGTAAGCGGCTCAAATGAGCAAGAATCCAACTACCGTCGAAACTACAAGAAAATAATAAAGTAATTTTTATTATGTAAATCGAAAAAATAAAGCAACGGCTGTTACTGTACCACTGTTTATAACGTTAGAGCAGTGAAAATAGCTAGTTTGATGGCAATAGCTGAAGACATGAAGCTGAAGATTCTAAGTCTCCGACTCACCTTAGTTCATAATAAGCTCAAGATTTTGTGCTTTCGCTGGCTACTATTCGACCAGGTGTCGTTGAGGTATGAGTGTCGCCGAATTGATCGTAATTTTACATGTTGTCAGGTCCAACTGCCGAGCTTAAGCAGTCGATAAATCTAAAGTTAAGATAAAACTACCTTAATAAAGTTAAGTATTTGTGAGAAAAGCAAACCAGTTTGATCATTTTGATTCAAAGATACAAATTTTAATTATCTTATATTGTATTGATAACATATCTTGTTTAAAAAATAGCACATTTTTGTTCTAGCAGGAAAGTTTCAGGAACATTACAAAACTCACCTAATTTCATAAGAAAATGCGATAAAATCTTCAGGAAACCGAAGCAAAAATCAAGAATGCTAGGAATATGCATATTTTGTGTATCTGTATGTGAAGAGTCAAAAATGGGGCAAATGGTTCCAATGTTGAAGTACTATATGAAATACCAGGAATGTCTGATATTGAGCTAAAATGCATATTATCCAGATTATGGTCGCTTAACGGTGTAACTAGTTCACCTGTGTCGGATCAAGATTTTCGCTCTAAAATAGACTCTAAGTCGAAAAATCAACATAAAATATAATCTTTGTTTGAAAATTCTTAAATTTCTGCGTATTGGACCATGAGTTACCTAATCATCGTTCTATATTATCAAGATTTTCGCTCTAAAATAGACTCTAAGTCGAAAAATCAACATAAAATATAATCTTTGTTTGAAAATTCTTAAATTTCTGCGTATTGGACCATGAGTTACCTAATCATCGTTCTATATTATCAAGATTTTCGCTCTAAAATAGACTCTAAGTCGAAAAATCAACATAAAATATAATCTTTGTTTGAAAATTCTTAAATTTCTGCGTATTGGACCATGAGTTACCTAATCATCGTTCTATATTATATTTTGTGTTATTTGTGTACGAGCTCCAGATTTTGGAATTGCTATAATGAAGCCGGTCAAATTTTATAGTTGAGCAATCCAAACTTTAGTTATACGTGATCCCTGATATTCGATACATGAATTTTGTATTGAGACGCTGCTCCCGCACTCGGTCCTGAGATATCCGACCGCAACCGTTCTTGTGCACACACTTTGGTATATATATTATTTTTTGCAGGACATTTACTATAGCATTTTTCGCACAATAAGCCTCGTTTCTTTACTTTTGCTTTAAATTTGGCTATGATTATCGGCATTACAGCCATTGCTCGGCATACCTTTGCTTTTGATATAGACGAAAGGTTTTGCAAGCTTTGGCAATGTTCATCGGTAACAGCTTAGTAACATTGTCTGGCAGTCTAAAAGACAATTTCAGCAGGGACGGCCCTACGTAAATCAGCCGGATATGTGGTACATGGTGGCCCGAAGAAAAATTCAACATGGACCCCTGCTTGGACTATCTTGTACGGTGAGGGACCGGTCAAGCAAAGCTCAACCGGAAGGGCACAACCGCTGTCGGCTATTAAGTAAGGGCCACACCTGAAACACCTAAAAATAATATATTACACAAATATTACAGACAATACAAGATTCATTGTGTCATATTTCTTGGCCCCGTAGGATTTTTTGTTTACATTATATACACAGGGAGCACAGCTACCAAAGATATTGTCTTTAAAATATCGTTTTTTGTGAATATGCTTTCCATCAGTACCACTAGGTCAGCTAGTGTAGTCCATTTCACAATTTTATAAACAAGCTGTGCACTAAATATAATAAACAACCAGATTTTACTTGGTGTGGCAACTAGTGTCAGCGGGAGACAGCGAAAATTTCATGGAATTAGGTGGAAATTATCGGAATTTCTGGATAAAAACAGGAGTCACGAAGCGGTCGTATTGGCTGGCTGGATAGAATTTTCTGGAACTTCAAGGAAAAAATAGATCACGGGAGCCGTGGCTGGGTTGAAAGTTACTGCGTTCCAAAAGAACCATTTTGAAGTATCTCTGCTACTATGTCGCGAGCCAGTCGAAGAAATTATATAACCGATGGCTATTTGGAGGGTTTTCATACGCATCATAGTGAGGTCTTGTGCCCTCTCACCATCAGCTAGTCTGCTTTTGCTGTCATAGAAATCGGTGGAGTTGTTCGACGCGCTCACTCTAATTTTTTACATGGTTTTGATTATTATTTGGTATATTGATTTTATTTTAGTTTTCTTTGTTCGAGCATAGCTTCGCCAACGTACGGCATCTTTCATTAATGGTTTTGTACTGGCTTGCCAGGCGTGATGCAGAACCTACTTTATTAGGCTTCTCGGTGAGGTCTTCTTCAATATGAGTTCTCGCGGAAACGCCGCTGTATGATAACATCAGCTTGGTATAAGGTAAAACAATGAGAATACTCTGTGGGCGTCGCCGGGTGGACGGAAGAAATCAGAAATTGTCAAAAATCCAGCTTTCTCTCACGAAAAATTTAAACTGATTGATTAGCTATCCTGCCTATGGTGGAAATACCTAAGCAAGCACAAGGGCACCCTAGCTCACGTCAGGTATTGATTGTTGTTATATGTCTGTCTGCATTATGTTTTGTAATAGCATTGCGTTTTTGTGTATTGATGTACATGATTATGTGCGGACGTCCGAAATGCCACTATTGGCGAATACAGATTATTAAATATTATTAATACATGATTATGTGCGGACGTCCGAAAGGCCACTATTGGCGAATACAGATTATTAAATATTATTAATACATGATTATGTGCGGACGTCCGAAAGGCCACTATTGGCGAATACAGATTATTAAATATTATTAATACATGATTATGTGCGGACGTCCGAAAGGCCACTATTGGCGAATACAGATTATTATATTAATGATCCATGCATATGCATGTATTATATATCCATGCATTTTGGCCAAAACAAGCCACGTGGGTTCCGATAAGGATCGGTTTTAAAAAATACATTATGCATGTATGTGACCTCTGGTAGCATCCCTATTAATTCATGCCAAGATTATAGAATCACGTCAAATCACACAAAATATGCATAATATTGATTTAGCTCATACAGAACTATGAAAGTTTCATGAATACGATAAGAGAATATCCTTGAGTACCTAATCTTGGGAAATTAAACTTCTATAAAGAATTATAGGCAAAACATTCAACAAGAAGTTTATCAAAATTCGTCATTATGAACGGCTTAGAAAATTCCGTATTTACCTTTCAGTTTTTTCTCAGAGTTCATGTAATTTGCAAGGCGTGCATGTGTAGGTTCGATAATGTTTTAAAATTTAAGTACTTCAAAAGCGAAAAAATACGCGATGACAATCAAACCTGAAATATTTGATTCCTCGACTATACTTGAACTCTATTGCAAATATAGTAGATCCAAATAATGCAAACTCCAAAGTATTGATTACTTAGAATTCTTTTGGTCAACATGGCAGTGACTGCCTAAAATTTATCTTAGTTTTAATCATTAAGTTAAACATTTTAAACCGCTTGATTCCTTAGTATCCAAAGATGGAAAATTTGACCTAATCTGTTCTTTTGTACAAGAAGGCCTTATGAAGTGTTCTATAAATGTTACATTCAAGTCCTTTGAACTTTAGATTCAAATTCCGATCTTGCTCCGTAAATTTATAAGGCTCGTGAATAAAATAATTAACATTAGGAATAGCAATATTAGGAACATAGGATGGGTGTTCCTAATAGCAAGCCAATTTAATAATAATAATAATGAAACATTTGTAAAGCGATTTACAAAAATTCATCTTCAAAAAGCCGGGAACAGATGAGTTTTCTGTTTAGATTTGAATTCGGATAAATCAAGATTTGGATTTCGTAAAATACTAGGTAAGGTGTTGCATGCCGATGGTCCCAGAAAACAAAAACTATTGTTTCGTGTTTCGTTGATTCGAAGTATTCGCCTATTGGCAAGCCGGGCCACTGACGCTTGGTTTAGCATATCAACAATATAAGATGGAGTGTTACAACTTAAACGAATCTGTAACTAGTAGATAAGCACTCTGTACTTAATTCGTCGATCTAGTGGCAACCAATGTAGTTGTCTCAATACGGTGCTTATATGTTCCCGTCACCGAGTACCAGAAACAATTCTGGCCGCATTGTGCAGAAGACGACGAAGTGGCGAAAGGTAAACCGACTGCAAACCGCCTGGATGTTGATACAACTCATTAGCACACCCTAACTGAACCAAGAAGTTACAA
>JASANE010006737.1:0-63602 GCA_030248225.1 Trileptium ribeirensis
ATGTTCCTGTACTTCGTTCAGTTACGTATTGCTCACTGATCTTTTTATTAGAACCTTTCTTGATAATGTCTCCGTGAAATTTCCCAATTACAATATGCACTCCAGTTGGATCCTTTAAGTCGAACCAAAAGCAAAATGATGATATAAATTATGGCATACAACCCGTTTCTTAGAGTAGAACGAAATTCACAATAGAAAAGTCCTAGGTGCGCCGGACAGCTTCGGACACAGTCATTTTTTATAAAGATTTCGACTATGAAATGCTGGGCACATAATAATTTTCGATTTTTAACATGACCGTTTAAGCATTGAGCTATAGCTAGCAGCTGATGCTACAGAATTTGTTAATGTATAAACAGAGGACAAGATGCTTTTACTGGTAACCCACAGAGAGCAGAACATTGTTTGAAATCATGATTTTGTTTTGTTGAAATGAAACCCTTTGTTGCATTAAATCTTTGTCTGTATGTTGTTTACATGTTTTGTGAGCACGGAATATAAAGAATGAAAATTTCGATGTGACTAGTCAGCAGTGCAAACTCGGTACTATCACATAGCACTATACCAGTTCACAAAATTCAAACAAATACATAATTGGATCAAGAATAAGAGCGTCCAGCCTACCCTCTTGAAATCTGTGTGGCGTGCAGGTTTCTAATTAATACTTCCAAACTTTCTTATGTTAACTTAACAAATTTATGCAGAAAAATTTAAGAAGTTGTGAAGGGTAATATTTAAATTTAAATGTTGTTGGGTGATTATATACCCCAGTTCAGCAGAATTGTGTTCAGTATTGCTATCGCTGTTGGTAAAATCGTTAAATACCTATGGCATCTTTTCAAGATATTATCCCTTTAACGCTCGAATTAGTTTGTGTATCGTACTTGAGTTTGACAAACTCAAACCAGCGCGACCAATCTAAGTCGACATCTACAGTTGCAAGCGGAGTGCGGAAACCACTGCGTCACGGCTGTTGCTATAGCGGGACACTAGGGGCCCGAGCCCAAACCAATTAGCTCACTTATAATGTAGACAAGGGAGGTGTCCGATAAAAGGTTTGCGCTAAGGAAGGGGCCCGGGCCCGGCACGGAGCGCCGAAATTTTCGGATACACTTAGAAGTAAGGTAGTTAGTTTCCACGTTTTTCGCACTACATAGTACAAAATTCTATATCACTAGCACCAATAATATTCTGACAGTTGAAAATAAAGAGGGGCGCGGCACAGCCCCCCACCCTTCTGGATGCCTCGGCTTGTATGGTGCCCGCAGTTCAGTTCTGCAAGCAAAAAATTTTTCCACATGCAACTGCCTGATCAGAGTTTTGAGTTGACCACAAAAGATAACAGCTAATTTTTGGTGCTGGTCGGTTCCTCAAAGAACAAGACAAATCTAGCGACGAAAAATGTACGTGCAACCGCACGCCGTACGATAAACTCAGTTAGCACTTTGTAAAGTTTCAGTTAGCTATGCCATATATCATTGCAGTAACATGAATAACATTGGTATATATATTTAATCGCCTCAGATATTTTCAGACAGTGTGCGTTTGTATTATGAGCACGTGAGTAGGCGACGGAATATACTGCAACTCTGTTCTTATTAATAGGTCCTCAATTCCTAAACTTAGCTAAATTTTTATTTTCCCCAGATATAGAACATTTCAATATATCGGGATACAGATGCTTCAAATATAGGCTTTTAGATGTAGAGCAGCTTACTTTTCAATTCTACTTAGTTCCAAATAATATTTGAGAGTGTATTTGGGAAAATGTTGCATTTACGAAACTTGGAATTACATCGTTTAAGTCGAAATAGGGCAAAATAAGCACTTAAATCTTGTCAAGATCCTTACCAATTGAGCAGAACTTGGACATGAAGCCCGTAGGACAAATAATTAAGGCTCAATCATGAACACCCGATATTAAGTAAGACCTAGAAAAACATTTAGTAAGTTTCCCCAAAGGAGGAAATTTGACATGATCCAGAATTTTGTCATTAATGGCCAACTATTATAGTTTACCACTTGGTATTACGTATCTATCATTTCTTGAACTTTGTGGTGTAAGAAGCTCCAAAAGCTGTAAAATTTATAAGGCACAAGTCTTGTCACCACCCTTTAAATTAATGACCCCTGAACAGACTATGTGTTTCCCATTTTAAACGCGGCGCTCTAGGCAAACATTATGGAAGGCGCGCAAAATATTCTAAACTACTAGCATAACAAAATTATATATTAGTAGCTAAATTAAGTATGTTAGTATTCAGAAAACTTGGAAACGCTGATGTTTCTAGCTAATAGATAGCCAAATTACGGCGGCTCAGGGATCTAGATGGGTCCTGTGGGAGGCTGCTCATGGGTAACCAAAAAATTTCCCTATTCTCACAAATTTTTGTTATGGTTTTTCCCAGTTCCCCTAATATTTTTCTAAGAATGTTGTAATTTTGCTTATAGTTGTTAGAATTTTCCAAGGGCGCCAATATAACTTAGGTGCCCGACCCTTCCGAGGATAGCTCACAATCACCCACTTGGGTCCCTATAATAGGTTTTATACAGAACACAAAACAAAAAGCGTAAAACACCAACCTATAAAGACGCAAGTTTGACATTTTCATCACAATAAATGTCATCCCTCAGGGGGGGGGGGTGGATGGGATACGCCAGAAGAAGTAATTAAATGCAAATACCCAGAACTCATAATTTTCCAATTTTCGATAAAATTTTCTCCGATTTGCCAATTTTCCTCATTTTTGCTTAAAGTTTCTTAAGTTTTTGCTAATTTGTGTCTTTTGCAAAGTTTTCCCCAATTTTTTAAAGTTAGCTTAATATAACCCCGGGGAATATACGCCAGAAGAAGTAATTAAATGTAAATACCCCGAGCTCATAATTTTCCAATTTTCGATAAAATTTTCTCCAATTTGCCAATTTTCCTCATTTTTGCTTAAAGTTTCTTAAGTTTTTGCTAATTTGTGTCTTTTGCAAAGTTTTCCCCAATTTTTTAAAGTTAGCTTAATATAACCCCGGGGAATATACGCCAGAAGAAGTAATTAAATGTAAATACCCCGAACTCATAATTTTCCAATTTTCGATAAAATTTTCTCCAATTTGTCAATTTTCTTCATTTTTGCTTAAAGTTTCTTAAGTTTTTGCTAATTTGTGTCTTTTGCTATGTTTTCCCCAATTTTGTCAAGTTAGCTTAAAATAGCCCCGGGGAATATACGCCAGAAGAAGTAATTAAATGCAAATACCCGGAACTCATAATTTTCCCATTTTCGATAAAATTTTCTCCAATTTGCCAATTTTCCTCATTTTTGCTTAAACTTTCTTAAGTTTTTGCTAATTTGTATCTTTTGCTAAGTTTTCCCCAATTTTGTCAAGTTAGCTTAAAATAGCACCGGGGAATGTCGAGCCTTCAAGAGAGTATGAGTAGATTTGGTTTGAAGGGGACGTGTCCGACCTTTTGGGAGGAAGGGGCGTAGGTCCCATCGACAACCTATGATCAAGCAATATGGATTGAATCTTGTTAAAAAATTACGCTTTGATCTTGTCGTGCGAGGTCATCTAAATCATGGTTTAGTTTTGGGAGCCTTAATTCTGTAAAAGACGTGTGTTTTGCAAATTTTTCAGAAATTTTGCAAGCTAATAAATCTTTGACGTTCGTATTGGTCAAAAATTTAAATACACAAATTTGTTCTATTTGCAGCGTATCGCCAGTCTGTACTTCATACCTGCACCAACGGTTTTGGTAAAGTTAATGCCTTAAGCAACAGTTGTGGTACCAATCCAGCCAGTCACTCATAACGGAATCCAGGCTACGTGCACCATAATCTACTAAGCTGCTTCGTTTTATAACGATATAGCGTTACTACACTTAATTTGAGTTATGGCGAAAAAGGCTCCGGTTTAGGATTAGAAAGCATTACGATCTGCAGATTCATACATTACAATAAATTCATTACTGCTTTTAGTGAATGCCACCTAAACTGTTGTCATTTATAGATATTTACTTTTTTAGATTTCCCAATCAGATAAAATATTGACTATGAGGGGACATTTTAAGCGATTATATCATTCACGTTCTTTACCGAGACAAAAGTACAATTCAAGAAATTTATCAATCCTAATCTGTATATTTTAAAACTAAACTCAGGGCTCAACCTTGCCAATTAAATTTGGAATGCATATTTTTTATAAACCCGCAATATATTAATCTAAATTCTGGATGCAAACATAGGCAATAGAAAATGCAAATAGTTATTCATGCAAAGCTAATTTCAAGTCAAGATATTCAACGTACTGTTACCGTGTTCTCCATTACCTTCGATACCTATTCCGTGCTGTAAAATTGAGTTAGACTCATCGTCGTCTTGTGATTGTCGCACTTCATCTTCTTCGAGAATTACAAACTCCTCGGTAATTCCAATTTCAATATGATCAAATCTTTGTGACACGCTGGATTTCGATATCTTTATGTCATCTTGTTGATCGTCATGTTCCTTTGCGTTCACTGCTTGTTCTGGTGTAACATCAAATGTAACTGGACGCCCGTCTTCCGCTGTCAATTCTGTTGATACTTCATTGCCGCCAGTCATTTGCCGAGCAGGAACAACAGTACAGGTATCACATGACTGACTACCTGTCTCTACACTCAGAACAGTTGTCACTTCGGAAACGATGTCACAGCTTAATGGGCTGGTTTTGGTTTTGAGTTTTGGGGGCTTCGATTTCGCTTGTGGCTTCACGTTTTCATGTTCAATATCATCACCGTCAGTTTGCCCACGTACTGCAGTTTGAGCGTCAATCGTCTTGACTAATGGTTCGAATTCTGCACAGCAAAATTTATTTTCTCCAGTAGTTGAAACTTCACTGTAATCCTGACTGTGCTCAATTTGCATTGCTTTACTTTGTTTGATAATTTTTGGTTTTGGTTTAAGCTCTGGTTTAGTTGCAATAGCTGATTTGCTATTTGATGCCGACGATATTACTGTAGTAGTTGCAGCTGAGTTGGAGTCTTTTATTTTTGGGCTAAGTTTTGGTGGTTTGGGTGGTATTTTAGGCTTTTCAGGCGATAAAATTGTCTGCGATGTATAATTATTATTGTTTGTAGCTGTACATAACAGTGGCTCATTGTCATTTGAGCCACGTGCACGCAGTTTAGCTTCATCAGATATAGTCTTGTTAGTCAAACTGAGGTTAGGCTTAGTTGGAAGCTTGGGCTTTTCACTAGGAGAGTGAGAATCACTTGACAAATATGGAAGCATCGTACGTTGTTCGGATTTGCTGTCAATCTCAATACTGTCATCTTTGATTAACACACGCAGTTGCTCACCCGGAAGAATTGGTGAAACCGTACCTCTGTTGCCTTCAGTGTGACCCTCTATGTTCGACTTAATGATGCTTTTTGGTTTTGGTTTCAGTTTTGGCTTAGGCAACTTTGACCGATGAGAAACTGTTGAAATAGGTAGGGAAGGCTTCAACTCGGAATTATGGCCAGTCGTTATTGTATCGTCAGCGACACTAGATGTTTCTTCCAACAGAACCGCTTCTTCCTGGGTCTGAGCACGATCTAGCTTTGCACTATTTACTGACTCTTCGTAGCTTATTTGACTTACCAATCTGTTGGTTTCAATAGCATTTTGACATTCATCCAATAAACTAGGGTCAGTTTCTCCCGATTTTTGAACAACCTCAACTGCTGTAATTTGCGATGATGTTTGCGATACGTTTGAGATTTGCGAATACTCCATCGATGTTTCGTCCAGTGACAGTAAGTTGAATTTGTCAGTTCCAAGGTTACCATTTCTGCAATAGAGATGGTCCGTGCACTCGTAAGGGTATGTTTGGTCTACATAAACTAGTTCAAGAACGGCGATATCAAAAGATGTTCCCGAAGCTCCTGATACATTGCGTCTAACGTCCGATCTATATATAAAACGCTTAGGCACAGAGCCTTCGCCTTCATATTCTAATTCGTTGCTTGGATCAAAATGAAACATATCCAAAGCTTCTAAATTTCGAAAATCAGAATATGGTTCGCCCGGCTGCTCCTTATCAAATCCAGTAGATCCAACTTGTTCTGTCCGATCTTTACTGCTCGAAATCGCAAAATGTACTTTTCTTGGACTACGCGGCGACTCAGCACCCACGACAGATGATATCTCAAAAAATTCGTCAGCAGTAACAGCTGTTGGTGCTATTATGTCGATAGTCTTTAAGTTGTTATCTTTGCGTACCCCATTTTCCGCTTCGTCTACGAATGGTACCTGTCCAGTAGCTGACAAGAAAGCTACAGACGGATCGCGAATTGCATCAGTAATAGCATCGTTTGCTAAGCGTTCGCCCATAGCATTTCTCAAAATTACAGGTTCCTGATCCTTCATAGAAGCCGCCTCAGTAGATTGCAATGCTGAAGTATCGTCGTCAGAAGTGGTGGATTCGGTCGTCCTGACAACCGACTGTTGGATGTAATTGTTGATAACTGTTGCAGATGTTGCGTCTTGGCTGCCACTCATAACACCGCTGTCTGTGGAACATAATGGGTCATCTTTGGTACTTGGGCTAAGTGAGGTTTCATCCCTTAAAACAATCATTGTTGGGGAAGAAATTTTCGTATCGACTTGTAATTTCGGCTCACTAGACTCAGCCTGAGATAATCTACCAACATAGTGCCGCATTCGAACAACTTCCTCACCACTGTCTATAGCAGCAGTAATTGCTTTATCAGCCGCTTGTTGTTGCGACTGATATCGCTCTTTCTGTGGTACACCGGCTCCCTCATTTGTTGTTGAAGTTAATTTTGACAGTACACCGTCAACAACAATACCTATCTTCATGTCGCAGTACGATCTCAAGTCGCTTCGTTCCGAACTTTCACTTATATCGGCAGCGAACGATGAATCTTCGTCAGTGGAAAAGCCGGCAGCATCTGTTAGAAGACGGTGTTTTTTAAGTAGTGACGCCGGACTTGCGCCCACAAAAGCTGACTGTTCCACATTTTTTGAGCGAGATATCTTCGGCGAATGCTCCTGTCCATGCAGCCGATGTTTTGTTGAAATCAAACTACCTTTAGAAATCATAATACAAGCCCGATCATCGACAAGAGTTGTTGACGTAATAAAATCAGCATTATGATGGTGTGATATATCGTCTTCATATTTGACATGCGACATTTCATAGTCTTTGAGCGATGCTGATAGCGACACGCTATCATAATCCTTAACCACAACCACGTCTTGTTCGACCAGTTCGTTACTGCCATCAGTATCAGAATCTTCTTCAGGTACGTACACTTGACGCCAACGGCTCCCACTAGACAAAGCGCCATGTTTAAAATGTTGATCCGCGGCTTTGTTTCCAGTGTTCTCAGTTGACGGCAAATCTATGACGAAAAAATAATACAAAAGGCCAAACTAGAAGAAGCCGAAACGAAAGAAAAAC
The DNA here is from genome assembly GCA_030248225.1 of Trileptium ribeirensis. Lineage (NCBI taxonomy): Eukaryota > Metazoa > Nematoda > Enoplea > Enoplida > Thoracostomopsidae > Trileptium > Trileptium ribeirensis. The sequence goes on from JASANE010006737.1 coordinate 7,435, forward strand.
ATTAAATTTTAAGAAAAACTGTGCAAAATAGCCTGCAACTTAAACTTTGTGCATTTTGAAAAATGAAACAGATACAAAATGAAGCGAGAAGCGAAAATAGTAACTATGACGAACCATCATATGGAACAAACTGCTTTTTTCTATACTAGCAACGGGCACCGAGTAAAATCTACAAAGTGCAAGCATTGAACTAGTACCGGAAGTATATGTATATATTTTCTGTGCAGACAATGGCAAGACACTAAAGTGGGACAACCAAAGATAGCATTTGGGCATGCCGAAAAGTTGCTAGGCTACTTGTGGACAAGAAACGATCCAAAATATTCATGTTAACAATAGTAGCAATATCAAGTCATAAATTGTAGTTATCCATAAAAGCGGTGTATCCACCCCCCAGTGAAGCACCCACTTAAGTCCAATCTACCCCACTCTAAATGCTCCGTGCCCGCCTCCATCCCCCTATCCCCACCAGCATCACCCTCTCATCCTCCCTGCGTGCGTGCCAAACGCGCGCGAAATATTTTAGTCAAAGCATGCAAAATAGGGCGAAAATCGGCAAAAGTTGGGGGCAAAACTGGCAAAAATTGGAGAAGTTACGGCAATTTGTCATAAATTGGCAAAAATTGAGGAAAATTTTTAGCAAAAGGAAATTTCGAGTTCATAAAAATTTCAAAAAATTACCACCATGGCCATGCCCGAGGACCTCCCCCACCGAGACCATCTGCACCGCCGACAAGTCGACAGACCTTCAAAACCTATACCCAAAATGCAAGCAATAGAGTATGGGTGTTTTCATTTGGACCCCAGTCCGAAATTGGTCAATCTAGAAGATACAGCTATAATTTTGGAACCAATGGACTTAGGTAGACCAGTCTGGTCAGAAAATATGCCCTGAGACCAGTTTTATAACAATTTTTTTCGATTTTTTGGGTTCCCTATAATCGTTTTGACAACAGAAATTTCGAAAAAAAATTCATAAAAGCATGATTTCATATATATTTCGAACTGCTATGACGACCTGAGCCGAATGGTTTTAAATCAGTACAATCGGTTCATGGGTAGGGTTCTAGGGTATGCTTAGCCTTAGCCTAGGCTTTCCCATTAATGGTAATCACTTTTTAACCCGTTAACCATGTCATTTGGGAACCCAAAAAATATAAAAAAAATTGTCGTAGCACTGCCGAAATGAATGTGAGTTCAACCGTCCCCTCCAACTGGGCCGAATAGTACCAAAATTAATTAATTTCAGCCTTTGGGTGCTAAAGGAAAAGACCCATGAAATATACAGTACTGTGAAAAATGCTTCTGTGCACGTAACTCACTATTATATAAACAACCGCAGTTTAGTTGTTTTGCAAAAAAATTCAATCTTATTGTTCGTGATTCTCCATTAGAGGTGAGAAAGGCCATATTTTGAGGGTGTGGGTAGGCTAGCCTCTTCGTAAACTATGTTCGATGGCAATCCAGGTTTCGGCTCGACTCTTAGGCTCATGAATAAAAATTAGCATTTAAGAAATAATATAATATATAAAGCACCCTTACACAGATGATTTTGGGCTTTTAAAAGCCGATCCAATGTTCTTGTAGCTGGCTCACTAGTGTACTATAGATCAGCAGTTAAAATTGTGCTTGTTGTGTTAGAAAATAGATTTTAATAGCCAACTGCAGCTTTCCAGATATACTGGGCTCGCTCGGATCTCACGAACACATCTTAAACTCTTGCTGTTCAAACATCATGGCAATCTTGGCTCAGCTCAGCTCTAGAGCCGAGTCGAACCGGGGACTTAAATTCTCACCTCTAACCTCCATAAAACAAGCATATTATGTAATATGTCCTAAATATTCCTAGACAGTAACTTTGAATTTCTATGGAATATGTATACATGTTTGGGCGTACCAACGCTGTGACATATATATGTTGTAGAAATCGGAGAAAATTGTCCAAAAATTTCACATGCAACTAGCGCCGGTCGTTGCGCTTCGCCTGCCCCGTAGGCCCCTGTAAGTGCTTCACTAAGACATCAAGCACATAATTTAAAACACTGTACTTAAATTCGTCCGTGTTGATATATTTGACACAAGTAGGGAGTCTTGATTTTCGTAAGTTGAGCCCTAAATATCGCAAGGGCGACCCTTCACGTAACGCGTAATTTTACAAATTATATGTACTTTTTAACACGAAGGCCTATCCTTAGTACTAAATTTAATTTGAGAAGACATTTCCTAGTGATGTGCACAAATTTTTTGTACTGCAGGACCAAATATTTGAGAAATTAGCCAGATTGAAATGATTTTCTGGGCCATGTCAACTTTACGGGCCGAAGGATTATGCACGCCATGCCGTTGTCGATAAACTAAGCCTTAGTATTAACCTAAGTTAAGGTTTCTATACGTGCCATGTACAAAGCCTAAGCCTAAGTCGGGGGGCTGCCCGAATTTCATACTGTGGTCCTAGTACATAGTTGCGAAAGTGTGTAAAATAATTTTCTCCGAGTGTGAGAAATATATATTCCCGTAACTATTGGAGATATTTCCCACACATATGGGAAGAGTATTCGCTTACTTTTGCAAAATAACTTGTACTAAATATTTATGACTGTGTCACTTTGCAGACATCCTAGCAAACCAATCCCAAAAATTAAGGCTGTGGTCGTGAATGTTTGGTACTAAGATTTACAGTGTGATAACTATTTTTCAGACAGAGTAGGTTATCCAATCAAGAGCATTATTACGGGATTCGTTAACATCATTATTGCATCTAGGATATCTTTTCAGCTTATAAACTTATTGTTTACACAATCAATGGAACACATGCTTACAAAATTTTATTTGTCACAGTGGTGGTAGCATCGTCCCTTTATAAAGACGAGCTAGGTAAACCACGAACTTCGATAGAAGGTAATCGTCGACTATCGCGGACTGGGGCTAAACAGGTCAAGTTAATGGGCGTTCCGTTACATTCCTAAAAATGGCTTAGTTCGGAAGGTTGGTGAGCAACAGTCACCCGACTTAGTCTGAGGCCTAGTAAAAGGCTCATATGAATACCTTACCTTAGATCATACATGCCGGCAGGGGGTAACCTCCCCTGAGGTCCGGACTCCCCCGAGGCCGAAAAGCCAGGAGGGTCCCACCTCGAAGGGGCTAATGAGCTAGATATTTACAATTCGACCAAAAAACAGAGGCAGCTAGCGCTCAAAAGCCTATAAAGACAATGATATGCGTGGTATGTACTATACAAATATGTATGTTTAGTCTAGCGTAAATACACAAATACAATGTGGCTATGAATATTTTATAGCGTCTCCACGAGTTTTGAGGCCGGACCCTAGTGCAAAAACTGACCTCATAGGCGAAAAATACGGCTGCGAAGAAAAAAGGTCCTCACGACCGACCCCCTAGGAAAATTTGGCCGACCGGGGGGTTTTGCCCCCTGGGATGGCCGCGACTCACACCCTTGGGGGCCTCTACCCACCTGGCATGAGCTACCGCCGGCATGTATGCCTTAGATCTTATATCGTTTATTAATAGACCTGACACCTTATATCATATACCTTCGACTCAGGCATATCGACGTCTGCACAACCTGTACGAAGCTTAGATTGATTGCAACAGGGCACTGAATACGTACACTAACTAAAGTTCTTCATAACAGCTTTCGTTTCCATGCATGAAGCAGCATGATTTAGTAATCGATAGTTGATAATCTTTCGGGCGTAAAATCCTCCAATTTCTTGAAAGCCATGACTGGTCGTACAGAAGATAATAAAACCATGTCATGCGCAAAAACATTTTGGACTCACGTATCATTATGTACAATTTATGGTTTTTATTAAAACATCATGGACATATATTGTTTGTGACTTTTGTCATAAAATGCTGCTGCATGTCTAAGTTAAGCGGAGATCCGCAATTGACTCAAACCAGCCAGAATTCGTAATCGGGTCTCTAACTCTAATAAAACCAGCGCACTGCCACTTCACCGTGGAGTCCGAACTACTCACGTTGAAGCAACGCTGAATACGCTAGCGCAGTGGACCATTTATAGGCAACATAATTGCGGTAATGTGATATGTTGATAATAAAATTTCGCTATAAAATTGAAATCGGGAATGATGTTTCTTTATCTATGATTTGCACGGTTATGTATCGAAATAAAATTGAATTTATTACCGTTGGGTTTATCCTAGATTTATTCTATATATTTAATTCTTCTGAACTCAAAGCTGAACATGCTCTTATACAATGTCAAGTTGTACACTCAAAATTATTTCTGTGAAATTTAAATAAGTCTTTGATATTTCAAGGAATATTTCTTCGAATTTTAAAAGAATATCTGGTGGTGCAAAATTCAGAGAAGCTTCTTTTAAATTTCGCATAAACCAATTTTCTGTAGCAGGTAAGGGTAAGCGTCACCGAATCATATATGTATAGATTCTAATAGGTTACGCTGAATAAGGTACACTACTAAATATTCAAAATCGAAAATAAAAATTTCATTTTAATAAAAATTAACAAAAAAGATCACATAGCTAGTGCTTCCAATACATTTAGTGTACACAAACCTACGGGTCTGCAATTACAATGGTATGCATATATCTCCGTCTGTTCAGAAGCAGCAGTGAAATAATGCCTCACTTCAGGCTAATATCGTGCGGTTTTTGCGACTGTCTTTTCGAGATAGATTATAATTAAACCGATTCAGCTCAAACAAACAGGGGATCTGGCCGTAGGTAGCTCGCATACGGAAGCAGTACGGATGAAGTAAACGCTTGTATGAGGAACAACAGGGCAAATTAAAATTTCAGTGCAAAATCTAGGCTAACTTTGTTGGGTCGTGGTCGGCTGTAGCCAACAACAGCTCGATCTAATTTCGACGAACTGACTCCATTTGTACCAAAAATGTTTATTCAGTCTGGAGGCATAAAACTACTTACTTTGTTATTACAGAATACATCTTACTAAAACCAGTACGATTTCCCTCATACGTTCAGTGTATAATTACTAGATATTGTTAGGTATATACATGATGTAGGATGACATCATTGGACTAATCAGTGTTACCCAAAAGTTTCTTTGCCGTTCGCATAAAAGTGTTAGGTAATTTTTAGTAAATAAAATTGTTACCAAACCAACAAGGTCTAAGCGCATCTAGTTTTTATGTTCATATGTGCCTAATGCATCGTTTACTTTAAGATGTGTGCGGTAGGCCCGACAGTCTGCCGCGGGTGTACACCAATGCTGGGCTAGCCGCGATCCCTTTCACAATAGAACACCCGTCACCTATATAATTTGAACTAAACTGCCAGTGGCTTTTGACTTCAAACGGTGGTTCAGCATCATTATCAATGCCGTAGACAGTAGTCAGGAAAAGCAGCAATTCAATCCAGCACTGTCCGTATAACAAAACTTAAGTTTGACAAGTCAGATTATAAACTATTGCTGGTAAAGCTAGAATTATACTAAACTATTAATGAAGGTGCAAGCAGATAGATGAAGCAAAGCACAAATAAGTTTCGACCTCAAACGGTGATTTAGCATCGCATCATTGTTACCATAAAGTAAGGCAGAACAGCAATTGAACCAAGCACTGTCCGCGACATAAAAATTAAGTTTGACAAGGTATTATAAACTATTTTTGGTATTCCATTTACGAAACCTCAACTGCCTAGTGAAGCTATAATTATACTAATGAAGGTGCAAGCAGATAGACGAAGCACAGCATAAATAAGTTTCGACCTCAAACGGTGATTTAGCATAGTTATCGTTGCGACAATAAATTAAGGCAAAGTAACAATTGAACCAAGCACTGTCCGCGGCATAAAAATTAAGTTTGACAAGGTATTATAAACTATTTTTGGTATTCCATTTACGAAACTTCAACTGCCCAGCGAAGCTATAATTATACTAATGAAGGTGCAAGCAGATAGATGAAGCAAAGCATAAACACAAGTGAGTAATATTAACATGCTATATAGAGTATCTATTTACATTAACATCTATTTAACTAAGCTATCTACTCAAACGTAAAAATCATTATACAACAACTATTTTTACTACTTACTGCACAAACATAACAATATTCAATATTTACAGCAAGAGTGTTTTGTGAAACGCAATACGTGCCAAAAACATTGCAAAATTATACAAAATTTTCCTCACAATTTTATTCGGAAATTATAATTAACGTTTCTGATTTTAAATAGGTAAGCTAAATTGATCGTTTCCCAACCCGTTAGATATAAATTAACACATAACATTTATTATATTATCGGTGAAATTTGATGTCTAACACAAATTCCCAAAATAGATTTTGCTGTCAAGAACCAGTCACACACGTTGCACCAATACTGTCGTACAATTGTTGACTCAGGGTATCTTCACACTCAAATACTCAAAACATATATAACCATGCTTTATAAAAAGTTTTAAAATCAAATTATTTAATTTTGAGGTTCTAGGGCATGAAACCAAAATAATAAACTTTCAGGAATTTACATGTTCATAAACAAGAAATTCCACATGTTATAACAAATAAGTTATAACGCGCTTCTCTATCTCAAAATGAAAAGCAAATATATTGTGAATGGACATTTCCGCAGTACAGCGGTAACACACATATAGTTCATTTCAACATACAGAAATCGTACTGTCCGCAGCTCTACGTTATCAGGGCAAAAAACATTTGCAACCGAATGTTAATGGTCAAATCAGGAAACCAGTTTCCAACATCCCAATAATTCTGGACTAAAAACATACGTTTATAATGACATTTCGATTAAAAAGATGTGTCTTGGACAGCACAAGTCAAAAGATTCCTACTACATCACTGCATAGAGTCGTTGCTATTTTGGTCTTTCTAACGAATCACTGTTTAAGGAATTGAAATATTAATTAAATGTATCGCATAAAAGAGGGAAGTGTACTAATATGGCGCATGCAATATTAGTTGTAGTGTTAACTCGAATATTAATAAAATATCTTTCCACTCTATATTGCAATGTAGAAACGTACAGCTGCGGCCAGAAGTAAGAATAACATCAGAGTGGACATCGGCGAGTGAACAGCGAGCTAGTGTGATAGTGTACAAGCTCGCGTGCGGCTGCGAGAGCGAGTAGTCGCAGGTAACCGCTCGGATTCGCGCAAGAGAGTGGTCACCTGCGATTAAAAGAGCGCGCATGTGCGAATTTATGATGTCTGGTTATCGTCAATCAATGTCGTGTTTCCATCATGTTATTTGTTATTTCTTTTATTGCTTTATATACCCTCTTAAAGACCAGTATTATATGTCATACATATATGTGCACAGTGTCGTACATTATTTATGTTATGCTTGACATGCACATTTTAAGTGCGACAGTTCATACATTTGTAATATCTTAATATCAAAATGATTTTGAACGGAATTTGATGCAGCGGTTTTCTTTTTGTCTGAATTTTTAAATTCGTTTATATAAAAATACATTTGTATTATTATACAAACGAATATATTATGTGCTATTTTCTTGTCGGTCATAAAATGCTACTTTTTGTTCGGGAATATCAAATATATTCGCGAACAGAATTTTATCGGATTTGTATTAACAAGAGACTTGTTCGCGAACAGTAACTGATAAATAATATGACCGTCCCGTTTATGACGTCATAGTTACATCAAGCTTGTTCGCGAACAGAGGCGAATCCTATTTCGACGCTATGAAATGTTACGAAATTGCCATAACACGAATGAAAATCTTTAAGTCTGCGCTAGCAGTGAATCGAATCGAATATCCAATTTGTTCCATAACAGTGGATGTGTATTCGGCATCGGGAATTGCAAAATAGGCTCTTTAGCGGGGTCACTTTATGTTTAGTCGCGCATTAATAAAATCTCATTTGTAGTTGATTGAAATTTATCACTTTATAGTATGAAATATACAGCATAGTATAAGAATCTTCACAAATATTTGTATCAAATACTATGCATGCATTGCATCAAGTGAAATTGTATGAAGCGCAATATACGAATTTTAATATATATTTGTATGAAAAATAAGACAAGTATTGTATGAATTTTTATATTTATTTGCATGAAATTAAATATACTCAATGTACGAATTATTATACTTTTTTGTATTAAATATAACATATCTTATGTAAAGATTTTTATAAATATTTGTATGAAATAAGATACATCTAATGTATTAATGTTTATACATGAATGCAATTTCTATACTAATTTTCAAGTTTATGATATATTTGCTTTATATAGCTTCACAAAATATGTGCCACAAAACATACATTGTCTGAAATTTCATACAAATTATGTGCAAACAATCATACGCTTTCGTGTGCAATTTCATGCAAATCATCTACAATTTATCGTGCTTTTGTTACATGTAATTTCATACAAAAAATGTATTACATGCAATACAATTCTTATGTGAAAATTTATACGAAGGATATGTAAATAATCCTACACATTCTGTGTTACAATTCACGCAAATTATGTGCAATGTGTCATACATTTATTGTGGCCAATTTCTTACAACTTATGTTGACATTATGCATAATGTACAAATTGGTGCACAACTGATGTAGCATTTGTTCGCCATACCATTGCCCGTATATTTTTATACAAATTCTAGCAAAATAATGTAACACCATAATTGTATGAAATTAACATCATACAAATTTTGAGTATTAGTGCTTTTATTGTTTACGCTTTTGCACTCCAACTCAAAATAAATCCAATACAATACTACCGTCTACCAAAGAACAGTCACTTGCGCGCACGCAGCCTCAAGCGACCACCAGGGTCAGTTAACCGCAAGCCAGCATCCGCGGACAGCCACTCCCTCGGTAGCGAGCGAGTGCTGGTTAGATTGCATCTAATTCTGGCCACAACTGTAACTCTGGCGCCCTTAGTGAATTGAAAACCCTAGCGCCATTAGTGACCCTTTATTATTTTACGACTGTCACCTTTCCCTTTTGATTAAACCGAATGCCTTTACAGAACACATCCAACGCTTCTGAAGTCCGATATTCTAGATCAGCGACAATGTGGCTTAACAGTGTCCAGTTCAGTAAACCGAACGATGATTTTAACACATCAGCCGTGTGTTCGCATGAGAGTTTTAAAAATACACTAGGCGCAGGTGAAGTACCAATATTCTACCGTCAGCGTTCAGCTCAGTAAAGCAGATGTCTTTAATACAGTAGGCGTGTATTCGCACAGTCTGAGCCGGATTAATTATAAAATACACCATGCACAGGTTGAACTCCCAGTATTCTAAGTGAACGACCTTTCATGGATTAGCCATGTTCAGCTAGTAAAGCGAATGCCTTTATATTACATAAGTCGTGTGTAACCACATTGTAAACAAGATTTTTACAAAACACATCAGTCGGAGGTGAAGTCTCAGTATTCCAAGACCAGCGATCTTTTTCGGATTACACGTGTCTAGCGGAGTAAATTGGTGACCTTATGAAACACATGTTTCATGTGTTCATTCTACATAAGTAAATATTTGTTTTCTACAGGAAATTGCGGTATGATTTATTATCACAACATACCTCCTTGTTTAAATACAAGCTACGCAAAATAGATCGATTTTATCATTTTAGTGCTTGGTTTGATTGGGATCAAAATTTTTGCTCATCAAATGTTATTACTTTATTCGGCTTTGGTTTTGGGCATCGAACGCAGTTCTTTTCCATTATCCCTCCAGCCCGCATTTGCCCAAAAATGGTCAGACTCTGGAAATTTCGGCATTTTTGTGATCCTCCCTGATCATTTCGAAAAAATTGAATTTTTAAAATTTTAGGTTTTTTAGATGTTTCGGGTGCCAAGGGAACGCTTGGGAACCCAAAATTTTTTCTTAAAAATTGGATTTTTACTTCGACGCGGCTTGACGAGCTGAGTGTAATGGTGTTACAACCACGTTAACGTGTAATGGTGACCGTCACAACCACGGGTACAATTATATTAATGCACAAGTTCCAGGTAAGTATCCGTACCGACCACATTTCGACATGGTCAGTAGTGGGACACATCGTGGAAATGACTATGTGGTTAAGTCCAAACGACTCTGTTTGTAAAGACTTGTTTATAAGACACAGTTATCACGTTTACTGTGAGATGTCCAGAAAATTTAATGGTTGTCTCTGCTGGCCGCGGTCGAAATGATTATCTTTACCTTTACGAAGTTTATCATTTACGGACTTAACGAGCCTGAATAATTCTCTAAGCCTGCCGCTTCGGGCCTAGTACCGGAACATGTCTCTAATTTAAGCGTGTACAGATGTTCACAAAAATTATAGGACGAGCACAGGGCTATGCCCCAACGCATATACTGATAATTACTGAATCAACTACCCCCAGTATGTAAAAAATACTTGCTTAAGTTCAAACAAAAACGCCTGAACATGCTTCTGTATCCCTAATTACCAATATCCCTAAATACACAGCTAAAATTTAAGTTAATCACCGCGAGCAGCATTACATATGTTGAGTTGTGCTTAACTACGTTGCCAAACGTAAGGGACAATCGCAATGAACACCCTAAGTGCGCCGATATGATTATAGATATATAACAATAAAGGAAAGTGGTCTTAGTCTTTTGGTTGTATATGGTGCAGAGAGTTTGAACTCGTATCTTCCTTGCGGTTGTAAAACAGAGCCACTGACCACTCAGTCCAACAATTCATGCCATATACATCATATAACGTATAATACATTCAGTCTAGCCATGTTGCGTTAACAATTACAAGTATATATCTGTCTTAACGATATATTAAAAGGATATGATAATCTCCTATCTTAAATATTTAAATTTGACATATAAACAAAGCCTCGACATGCTAGCTCTACCGTGGTATAGATATCTTCGACGTCCATCTTTAGGCACCAGAGTGTCGACCGCACGAGCTTTTTAACTCATCTTTTCAGTCACGAAAACAGTTGTCTTTGTTTTTGCGATTAGAACGTATATTCGTATTTATGAGTGTTTTTTATTGAACAGGTGTAATTTGTTAGTTAATTTGCAGCGAGAACTGGTCACTATATATTTAACGTATAAGCCTAGCCGTAATAGTAAATAAATGCATACACACAAAAACAACAAGCTCTTAACAAAAAGTGCATTAAAGCATTGTGAAGTTCGTCGACCCAAGCGCTTAAGGAAAGGCCCAACACCACACCCCCACCAGCCTACTCCTACACACCATGCGATGCTGCGTGCGTTTATTCACCTTGTTGATCAGATGCCGCTTTGACTGCTGTCGATTCCATAGTATGAGCACCACCTTCGTCATCAGAATACGGTACCACCATATCGGAGGACTCAGGTCCCGGAACGGTTCCTGCGGCGGTCGTTGTAATTTCCGTTTTCCGCGTCACCGTTCGTCGCGTCACCGTTTCACTCGTTCCGTAGTCGTCAACTGACTTCGACTCCGATACTTCAACGCTCGTTGTCGTATGCTTTCGGCCAGCACTCGCAGGGCTTTCTGGATAATCACGGGCAATAAGTTCATGCTCGATTGTTGTCGGTGTTCCCAAAGCGACCGGAGATGACGTTTCATCTTTATGTTGCGTTTCGTGGACGGTTAGTCGATGGGGAGCACCGTCTGAAAATAAAACAAGTTGTCGTAGAAAAATATTTTAACAATATAGTAAGCGCAACATATTTCGGATGCAAACTAAGGTTTCTGGTCAGGGTTCTTATGTTACCATCATATGTTGCACGATTCTGATAAATTATTTTGCTTACTCCAGATAGAAAAACTGATATACAAAATTCAATATTAGAATTAGGTTCCAGATTTAGAATTATATCGAAAAGAAAACTATATTTGTGAAACTTATGCGACCTAATATGAATAAATCCTAGCATTTTCACATAATTTAATATATACTGCTATACGGCGAAATATATATGGCGCTCCTTTGCTTTTATAACGACGCTACAAGCTTCAAAAGACAAATTAATTATTAGTCATTGTAAGCAAGCAGTTGTCTTCGACAAAGCAAGTCCTTTGACTGCTATAAAAACAAATAATACGTTCGACGATGTTTTGCAATACAAAATAACTTAGGTAAAATTTATAAACAAGTTGATCAGGTTGAAATTATAACCGCACAGCGGTTTAGTCTCAAAACATATATCTTCTTAAATGAAATAAACCGCCTGTGGGCGTGTGTATCAAACGAGCTCAGATTTATTTCTTGTAGCTAATTAATACAAAACAGGTGTACATAGGAAACCTCGTTTAAGGAATATATATCCGAGAAAACATCATGATAGAAACCCAATATGAGTTCCGAATTTACAGCAGTTGTGATCAATGAAATTTAGACAAAGTACTCGTATCATGGAACTGCAGTAAAGCTGACAATCGCAATATTACTGACATGCATTTATGCTATCAATTTTTAATTCGTTTTATATCTGCATCGATAAATCCGAAACTTTTGCATTAGGCAAGTTTTATTTAGTACCACGACTACAGAAGAGTGTGGATTGCAAAGGTTCCATTTCAATACGATCATAATCCGCCAGTGCAGTGTGACTTAAACTTGCGATGCAAACCAATCTGATAACCGCGAAAAGAATGTTACAGCCTTATAGGATTGACAGAAAAAGTTTAAATTTTTAATTATAATCTACTGGCGATTGCAAGAAATTACGTTGCCATTTGTTACACAGGCTTTGTTCCCAATTTAGGTTTTCATCGATTCGCATACCTAAATATTGACTACGACAGCGACCATTCTTCGTTCGTATAAGACATACGCCGGCTACCAAAAAAGGAAACATTTTCGCAAGAAAAAAACAACTACATAAATTTAATAAATTAAAAAAACAACTACATAAATTTAATAAATTAAAAACAATTTAATTGTTCTTCCGTGTTATAATTTAATTATTAAGTTCGCAGATTACAAATAGCCTAGTTTTAAATAATTGAAGAGAGTTCGTATTGAGAAACAGTCGTAAGTAACATTGTTGTTGTCAATATACAATTTCGAATAGATAATAGTTTGACATGACATACAGAAATTTTAAAATTTCAACATTTCACCGTTGAATATAATTACTGTGCTAAAACATCAGAAAGTTTGGCTGTCTTTAGTTTCACGTTGACATGAATAAAGGAAAGCATTCACCACACATTAACAGAAGTTATTGCAGGAGCAAAATAATGGGCAAACAATGAGGTATATACGCTACAATTTACGACAAACGGTAGTTTCTGTGCGGTTGTTCACATGGAATCTTTTGATATTTTTTACAGAAGTGAACGATTCCAAGTACGTGGTACCTTTAGCTTGGACATACCAAGACGTGGTAAAAGGCATACTAGGAACTATATGTGTTTGCTCCAAGATACCCTTAGGAGTTATCGTTTTTCTATAAAGCTGTTGGTTAATACAAAAAATACACATTGTTCATGAATTTAGTGCACTAAAGGCCCAAAGTTAATAAAGAAATAAGGAGTGTTTTATATTAACATTTCCGCAGGATACCTAAGCCTCTTGATGCAAACAAGGCCTATAATTTTATGGCTAGTAAGACAATCGGCGTTGCTAGTCGAAGAAGATGTTAAGCAAACAAATCAGTTAAATTAAAGGGTAATATTTGTGCGCTCGATAAATACCGTAATGTTCAATTATACTGGGGAGTATTGAAAAAATTATTCGAAATTATAAGAAATTGCAAAACTCGGGTTTAATGTAAAAATAAACATGCTAGGATTAAGGCTAGAAACAGTTAAACATCACACATACCATTCTTTCTAGAATTAATGATACAAGACTACAATCGATATATAACTTTGCTGAGCGTGAATTTTCTGTGGAACCACTCCCGGGCCGCTGTACTCCCGAATATAGTTCGTCGACCGTTGCCAAAAATAATGATTTTTCAAATTTCGCCGTGTTATTTTTTGTGTTTCCCTTAGATTGAGTGCCTACTATACGCTGACTCCAACTTGGCCATATTATACCTTTTAATGGAGTTTCAAGGGTTTTACGGTCGACGAGCCCGATATCCAAAATGTGTTGCGTTTTCATTTGTCTGACTATGTAATGCGTACAGGGCACAAAGAATGGTATTTCTGAAGGTTGAATACAATGAATTGGTTATATGGAGTCCAGTATGCATATTGTATGCCTTTTCAAGGATTTAGGGTCAATAAGCCCGGTTTCGAGAATATAGTCTGTTTTCAGCAGTTTGGTTACATATTGCGTACAGGTCATCAAGAATTGTCCGTATAGGTTTTCCGGTAGGTTGAATATGACAAGTTGGTTATCTAGAGTCCAGCACGAGTATCTCATGCCTCTTCAGATGTTTTTATTGGGTTTAGGGTAAATGAACCCGATTTCCAGAAAATAGTCGATTTTCCGCAGTTTGGTGCATGGATTCACAAATACTCTATTTCGTGGTTTTTCGGTAAACTGAGTAAGTGATTTGTTTATCTAGAATCCATGCATATCTCCCTTTTCATGGGTTTTCAACGGGTTTAGGGTCAATGAACTTTATTTCCAGAATATAGTTAGTCTTCAGTTGTTTGGGTACATGTCTTGTACAGGTCATCAAGAATTGTATCTATAGGTTTTCCGGTAGGCTCAATACGATGGTTTGGTTATCTGGAGACTATAACAAATACTTGATACGTTGTCAGTTGTTTTCGATAGGTTTAGGGTCACCGAGGCTTTAGGGGTTTGACGGGTTGTAGGGTGGTACGTACACCAAACACATCGTGTTACAGATGAATAAACAAAATAACTTAAAACGAAATCACGCTCCTACCGTTTCACCCTCGCTTGCGCGATACTGAAACGTAAGCGCGAATTCTTAACTTATGAGCTAACGTAATTTGCCCTTTGGGGCACCCATTTCCAAAAGGTTAAAATTCAAGAAAAAATATACTGACAGTGCATATAACTGTGACCAAAACTTTAGTGTTTTTCAAAGGCTGAAAGGTACTGCTAGCGAATAAAGGATGATGTCAAAACGAATCGGACACATGCCGCCTATAACTTGAAGTATACCTCAAAGGAATCTATTTCCCAAGCAGTCAGGCCAACCATGTTTATTTGGTGATATACCTAAAGGATTTAGTGCAATGTGCGCTTCAAACATTGAAAGTGTTTGTAAGAATTGTCTGCAAAATCGAACAACAAATTCAAATAAGTTGACTGGAAAATCGAAGACAACATTTAAAATAATGGAACGTGTCCAAACGAGATCAATAATTTAATACCCGGCGCTTGTACAAGTCACCTAGCTGAGTCAAGCCAAACTGTCGCCAACGAACCGCACAGCTTTAACGTCGTTTCTCGACTAAACTAAATAGCTTAGACGGCGTCATGATTAGCCGCTGCGCCAATAAAAAAAACTACAAATTTTGCTTTTCAAGATGTTCATTTTTACTCGGGATTCCATGGACGGACCGGTAAAAACTGAGACGTGTCCAAAATCAAGCCTAAATAGCGTCAAATGCGAATGGCGCGGCGTTTGTTGTTTATTTCAGTAATCAGTCTGTGTATGGCGCAAAAAACTACACACCCAAAAATTAGCAATGCGGAAATAAATACACCGAATATGACTTGAAAATATTAACTTCTGTCTGTTTGATATATTAAAGCAGTTACTCGCACAGCGAATAAAAACGGAGTTGTGCGTCTATTCAGATCCCTTTGACTATTTCAAGGTTCAATAGAGTCCCTAGACCTCACTGCAAAGTCCCAGAATAACAATCATACGTAGGTATAAATCAACGGTAACGTAACACCATTTTCACCCGTACGCATTAAAACTGTGGGATAAATTTACTTTCTCCTTCTAATAACCGAGTAGAAAGCTTTGAAATTCTTAAATCACAACTCTCAAGACAAATTTTAGGGTCATTTTTTACGTTGTAGATATAATGTTTACCCTGCTTAATGAATACCACGCAAAAACAATTACTTTTATACTATTAATAAACGTAAAATCTATAGTCTCATTCTATTGCTTGACGTACAGCAGCGTGTAAATAAAAATAAGAAAGTAAATTTTATTTGGCTATTTTTGTCTAAAAATTTAGCATTTTATCTTCTGCAATGCTCAAATGGATTTAAGGCAGTGAAACTTTCGTTCTTTACGGGTTAATAAATATAAACACAATGCTTAACATCAAACAGGAAAGAAATTCCCTTTGGCTTATAGCTTGAAAACGCCTATGACAAAAATTGTTTAGCAACAAAGCTACTGTTCTCCATAAGAGGATTCCATAATGTGGTCCAAATTTTCCATACGATCTTCTGGCAGGAGATATTACCAAAACACAGTGAGATCCCAGACTTTTCGAGAAGTTAGGCAGAAAATGATTGGAGCAGCACTAAGACAAAAGTTATGTGCAAAATTAAACGTGTGGTAAATCATAGGAGCCGGATTCGACTCTAGGGATTTGCGCCTTACAAGCCCACACTTTTTATGTCATTTAGGAAATTCCATTTTTTGTATTTTTCGGCACTCCCACATGCTTTCACTAATCAGAAAAGTCCTCACTTGCAAGTCCCCACCTTTTCCACACATGTGAGCCACTGATATGCATGGAGAATTGCCACCACTATTTCTTTTAACGTACTGCTGGAGCATTATTACACCTTTGAAGGGGTTCAAGAAGTTTAGTTTGGAACTCCGAAATATGCAATGAACTCAAACTAGCCACGCTCCCCATGTTTCGCCTCACTGAGTTACTAGTGTTAGTCAATTATCAGCAATGTGAATTGCTTAAAATTGCTTTAATGTTATGGTCTCACGAGCCCCATGAGAATTAACCAATAACGAAACATTTGGCATTTGTTTATCACAATGTACTAACCAGGAACCATAGGGCCACACAATAAAAACACTACATTATTTGTTAGCCAATTTCGATTACCACATTGACAATTTTTATTAAACTTTCGCCGTGCAGATATCCAAAAGACTATAAACCGAACCTTCGATTCCGGCAAATGTTAGCCGGAAATGGAATACCGGTTACTGCTTGCCTATCGCATATTTTACGCAGCGCAAATGACGTCGCAAGACTTCTTGGTGTAGCAATCCCCAGGTAACGGTGCAGCCGCAATCTTGCAGAAAATAAAAGCAAGCAACAAATATACACCAACAGCCAAGTACTTGAAGTGCAAGAACTGGCCTTATGATAACAATTTCTTTATGTTGCTTTGAGTAAAGTTATAGATATTTGCTTTTAATTTAATTTTGAAACAGCATGAATGTCATTCACAGTTTCAGCGTAACAGTAGAAAGTCATTGTGGTGAAACATCATAGGAACATAAAATCTTTGCAATAATTCACCTCAAAGAGCCGCTAAGATATGCGTAATTCTAAATTTACAGAAAACGAATTTTTTATCACTAAATTTTTGTTCAGCGGTCCACAAACAGATACATAATCATTTATATGCTTTTAAAAAGCTCCACTCGGGAAAATCAAACAACAGCACGACTACATTCATGTCTGTTATTCCTTTTTGGAATATGATATTAGTATCTTTTGGTTAATATAGCTGTAAAGCGCTTTGCGATTATCAGCAGATGGGGTTTGTTGGAATTTTGAATATACACTAGTACATCTACGACATGGAATAACCGGAACCGGAACCAGCAACCGAAACCGTCCATTTAAACCGGATCCGGAACCTGGCCTTCGAAATTTATATATAGTAAAATAGATGAAGGAAGAAATTAAGGTATAGTGGATTTAAAATGTATTAAAAATATATAACTTTTACATTTAACTTAATGTATTGCGATGGCATTATTGCCTTTCTGAAACTTTAAAGAGACTGAGGAAGCTAATAATGTTTATTTATCGATCAATATGGCGGTTGTTGGATACCCAGAGCAAAGAAATGTCTTCCACTATACAGCCTTGCGTATACTGCGTCAAACTGAATGTGCTTACGACGCATGGAGCGTAGAATAAACACTTTCGCAATGTCCCCAGTCGCCTCCCTTTACTGCACAACGTTTGTTACTTGTTCAGTAGGAAACTGGAAATTATTGGTTTATATGATTCTAAGAGAAATTAATAGATAGAAAGGAATTTTCTGATCACTGGTAAGAGACACTGTTTAGGCTAGCGTTGCACAAACGGTGCCCGGCTGTTAGATGATAATGATGATAACTTTCTAATCAGAATGTTATAAATGAGACAAACTGATGCTGCTCACACAGTTTCAATAAAGACTGGTGCTTGACGCAATTTATGTTAGCCAAGCTTACGCTAAGTACTTCTACGTAATCCATACTCTTTTACCGAGTTGGACGGTTTAATTTGAACACACCCCACAGACTTCGGAATGTGTAAAATAGCTGCTACAAGCATCGACCTGGCTTTGTTTTGTTAACAAACTCCTGCAGCTTAAGATGAAAAATTCCTACTGCAATTATGTGCCCAACTTACGTTTCACACGGCAAGTTGCTGAGTTAATCTTTTCTTTTCCTTAGTTGTATTGCAACTTGATCGTTGTATAACGTATATTACATATGTTTGGATCAGAGATGAAGCAAAAATGTGGAAAATTTCAAACAAAATTTTAAACCGGAATTCCGGTTCCGGTATGGTTTTTGCCCTTTGCCGGAACCGCAACCGGAACACGATTTTCGCCGGAACCGGAAACGGAATTCGGGTTACTCCCTGATCTACGATGAGTCTTCAAGTTGGGAATATAGCAAATTTTGGCAAAGCAAATCAACATATATAACCACACAACAAAATCAATCAAAATCGAATGAGATAGCAACACAGTACTGCAGAATCGTTCACTATTACGCAGAATGTAGCTTACTACCAATATTTTTAATGTTATAAGCCCTTCAATGAAAAAGGAGGCAGGGGAAATGAATAAGTCTTGATTGAACTAATCAGCTTTTTCTTCTTATACCATCTGGTCTATGTTATCTATAGTATCATGAAAATGGGGTAGGGGAAATGAAAAAGTCCTGATTGAACTAATCAGCTTTTTCTTCTTACACCATCTGGTCTATGGTATCTACTGTTTCATGAAAAAGGAGGTAGGGGAAATGAAAAAGTCCTGATTGAACTAATCAGCTTTTTCTTCTTACACCATCTGGTCTATGTTATCTATAGTATCATGAAAATGGGGTAGGGGAAATGAAAAAGTCCTGATTGAACTAATCAGCTTTTTCTTCTTACACCATCTGGTCTATGGTATCTACTGTATCATGAAAAAGGAGGTAGGGGAAATGAAAAAGTCCTGATTGAACTAATCAGCTTTTTCTTCTTACACCATCTGGTCTATGTTATCTATAGTATCATGAAAATGGGGTAGGGGAAATGAAAAAGTCCTGATTGAACTAAGCAGCTTTTTCTTCTTACACCATCTGGTCTATCGTATCTATTGTATCATGAAAAAGGAGGTAGGGGAAATGAAAAAGTCCTGATTGAACTAATCAGCTTTTTCTTCTTACACCATCTGGTCTATGGTATCTATTGTATCATGAAAAAGGAGGTAGGGGAATGAAAAAGTCCTGATTGAACTAATCAGCTTTTTCTTCTTACAGCATCTGGTCTATGTTATCTATAGTATCATGAAAATGGGGTAGGGGAAATGAAAAAGTCCTGATTGAACTAATCAGCTTTTTCTTCTTACACCATCTGGTCTATGGTATCTATTGTATCATGAAAAAGGAGGTAGGGGAAATGAAAAAGTCCTGATTGAACTAATCAGCTTTTTCTTCTTACACCATCTGGTCTATGGTATCTACTGTATCATGAAAAAGGAGGTAGGGGAAATGAAAAAGTCCTGATTGAACTAATCAGCTTTTTCTTCTTACACCATCTGGTCTATGTTATCTATAGTATCATGAAAATGGGGTAGGGGAAATGAAAAAGTCCTGATTGAACTAATCAGCTTTTTCTTCTTAGACCATCTGGTCTATCGTATCTATTGTATCATGAAAAAGGAGGTAGGGGAAATGAAAAAGTCCTGATTGAACTAATCAGCTTTTCTTCTTACACCATCTGGTCTATCGTATCTATTGTATCATGAAAAAGGAGGTAGGGGAAATGAAAAAGTCCTGATTGAACTAATCAGCTTTTTCTTCTTACACCATCTGGTCTATGGTATCTATTGTATCATGAAAAAGGAGGTAGGGGAAATGAAAAAGTCCTGATTGAACTAATCAGCTTTTTCTTCTTACACCATCTGGTCTATGGTATCCATTGTATCATGAAAACCCGAACATTAAAACAATCACAAATTTTTACTAACGCAAGCATCTATATTTAACAGCAATGGACATTAAAGAGGATCAACTTATTTTCGCTTTCACAGTTTTCTTTGCCATTAAATGGGAAGCTTTCCGGAGTTGGCAATCATAAATGTAATACATAACTTCGATGACACTACAAAACAACCTAGTTTAACAAAAAATATGTCTAAATTTCTGAGGAAAACTGCAATGATTGATTGAAGTTCAATCCTGTGAATCAGTATGGAATTTTTGGTTAAAACTAGTGACCCGCCTTTGCGTTTCCAAAATCCTCGGGTTGCCAGTTTAATTATGGCTTTATTTGATTTTGGCATTATGCAAGTCGAAAGAACATCTTTCTCACAAAAACTGTGATTTGGTAGGTCTACAATAAAATTTAATCCGTTCTGAATTAATTTGCATTTCGAGAGTATTGATGAACAGTTATTGGTCGACTCGAGGTATCGCACCCCGAGCGATCGCGTGAAAGCCACGTTGACTAGTCACTGAGCTATTTCGGAGCTAAGTCTCGGATTCTTAATCCTCCATATTTCAGACGAAATTCTTCTTTCTTTTTACGACAAGATAAGGATGAAAAAAATTTTCGACTGTAAAGGGAAGGGGTCTAGATCCCCTAGACCCCCTTACTAATAAACGCAGCGGACAACAACACGCGTACGATTGTGCAGTGTTCGCCAAATTTAGTTAGCACAAAATATTAAAGCCTTAATAGTTGTTGAGCAACTGCAGGAGTTACAGGGTTAAACAGTGTCGATAATTTTGCAATATAGCGGTCACCAATTACGAACATAAAATTGCCTTCGGTTCGAAATTTCTTGTCCGACATTGTGGGATTTGTCGGCTATTCATAGATGCGAGTCAAGCCAACTCAACCCGTAAACCGCACTGCTTCATCAAATTCCCGGATTCAATAAGCTAATTTTGAAATATAACTACGACAGCTGCAATAAAAGCAATCCGTTCTTTAACATCTGGGCTGCACACTTATTGCACACAGCCAGGACACTTAATAAGTTTTAAAAATACCATCATAAAAATACATTTTATTATTCTTAAAACTTCCTAATCAACCAACTTTCTTTTTAACAGCAACAACAACCTATTCGATCTGCACTTGAGTACTATAATACAGCGTGGAGCCAACCAAATTTGTCCTGAACCCCGAAAAAAATTGTTATTCGATTACATTAAGTTTGCGATGAAAACCCGTCATCAGCTAGCCACTCACCTCCACATATATATACCCCGGTGACACGATGCTCGACTGCATGCCTGTAAACTCGCTAGGCACAGTTCTGACAACAACTCCGACACTAAGGTTGGAACCACGACTAGAGTAAAATATTTTGTCACTGATATCAAACTTGGTATTGCGTTTTATGCTAAAAAGTTTGAAAAACTCCCAATTTAGTAGGTATATCGTGCTCAGATAGACCGGGTATTGGTCGCAAACACACCCAATAAAAATGACTGTAAAACGTCTAAGCTGATTGTAAATGTTTTATTAACATATCGGAAATCCGTTTCTTTATAAATTTAGAAATTATTCAATATCACATATATGATGTAGCAAGCTGGATTCTTTCACCCTTGTCACATATGTAGCATTTAAGTCATTTTGTATAAGATCGACACTTATTGTCTGCAATGTCGACACTTCGCTTGTAAGCTTGACGTTTTAAACACTATATATTTTCGAACCCTAACAGTAATAAAACATACTTTATAACACTTTATAAGATAACACATTACCACCCTGAACCGTTCCGATACATCAGGAATTATACCATTAAATATTAAGGGAAAATATCATTAAAATCTTAGTTTGGTAATGAAAAATTATAACGCAACGCTTATTACAAAAAGTTACATGTCAAACTTTAATCAGAAAGCTACAACTCTTTCTATACGGACCAGGGATTAGGTGGAACTAAAATTTACCGGAACCGGTACCAGCAACTTGAACCCTAAGTTTAAAACGGAACTAAAACCTGGTCTTATAAATGTATATATAGGAAAACAAATGAAAGAAATAAAGGTCCTGTGGATTTAAATTGAGTTAAAAATAATAACTTAGTGTAATGCGATACAATTGTTTTTTCTATCATCTAAAGTTATTAAACATACAGTTGTTATGTATTATTCCGTAGGAAACTTGAAACTAGTTGGTTTGTTGGCTCTAGAAGAAAAAATCATTAAAGGTAAATTATAAATTTCTGAACAGAATGCTATAAACTGATACTGTTCCGTACATTTAACAATAAACACAGTTCAATACCAAGGACGTGTCTCTGATCGGGTTGTGGAAATTGTATATTAACAAAATTTATAAACACACGGGCTGGTGCTTGCGGCAATTTAAGTTACACAAGCTTACGGCATTGTAAAATGCTCATAATTATGTTGTGGTGCCACGATCAAGATTAACAGCTCCGGCTAAAATAATTGTACAAATTCTACACTCTGTTATTCATATCAAGTTGAACCGGTTCAATTTGAAAATATATCGCAGCTTCCTGAATGGGCAAACAACTGCTGTAACCACCCCTGGTGTTTTGTCAATGTAAGCTGAAATGATCGATTCCTACAGGGTCAAGAAGAAAATCATACTGTAATTATTTGTCCTACTTAAGCTTTACAAGGCAATTTGTTGAGGTAAAGTTTTGTTTTGTCTAGCTGTATTGGAACTTGGTCACTGTGTATATAAAAACGAATGTTCAGATCACAATGCAGAAAATGTTGAAAAATTTAAGCATAAGTTTCAAACCGGAATTCCGACTGCGATATGATTTTTCCCACTGAAATTGTGGTTATTCTATGGTACCAGCTTGGAAAAATATTTGACATAACAGTTTAATGGATAAAGCAACTGATTTTTCACGTTCAGAATCGTGCAGCCTGCAATTCGTGAAATCGAACGAGCCATTTGAAAATATCCATTTCGGTCATCTTTACACCAATAATATTTCCCGAGTACTAAAAATTTTCCCCGTTTTATATATCTCCATTCACATAAGCTACAATAACTAGTTGAATCATGAACGGATCGAGCTGATTCTGACACTGTTCGAATCAGCTGCAATGTCGAATGCTACAAAATTAGAACAGCATTTATCGAAAATCTTCGCTACGAGGTTAAACATGAAAAATCGGAAAAAATGTATTTAGTCTGGAACTGGAGTTTTCTTAACCGGCTTGTTGTATCACTATCTCTGAATCGTCAAAACTATCACTGTGTCTTTAAAACTGACTAATTTCGGACTGGAGAAGGCTAAAGGAAAAGGCGAATCCGCCATTCTCAGTATAGGTTGTACAAGTGTACACATGACGAATATTGTTCAATCATGCAAAATTGTTGCATCGAAGCGAGGAAATGTAGTGAGCGTGGCTACTTTCCGCTTAGTGACCACCTCGGCATTCCAAATTCATATCTTTGAACCCATTTAAAATCCAACGATAGCGAACACGGCAATACTTTAATGACTAAGGTGCAATAGTTTTAATTACATATGCTAAACCGTTGAACCCTCTGTCTATTAATCAAAAAGTGGAGTACTTGAAATTTATAAATCCCAAAGTTTATAAGAAATATTATAATGTTCACGTTGTAGGGCCCCAGAACTTGTTTTATTTGATACATGCGAATACATACATACATCAACAATCCCCAGCTCCTATAGACATATTCTAATGACCTACTTACATTTATATTGCAAAAAATGGCAAAATTTTACTATTTATGGTGCCAAAATTTACCAAATTTTGATCCATTACCGTCCTGCTGTATTAACAAAATGCCCAATGCGGGTTAAAACAATGTAATCAACTTGTTTAAACAGTTAAATAACCATATAGTTCCATCGTTCAACCTTAACAAGTAAATAAGGTTTCCTTGTCAAAATTTTGAAAATTTCACTTTTTTGGTTATTTTTAAATATCTGGCTCCTATACGGAAAATAGTTGCTCCGAAGTTATATATAGCACCCGATGAGAAAATCCATTTTTTAATTCGGAGGTTCTGGCAAGAGTTGTAACCTAAAATGTTGGCTCACCGCAAGTGTCATATTCCTGTAGGATTTAAGAGAATTTAGGTAGAAAATCATGAGAGCAGCGCAAATACAAAGCTTGATGCATAACTATATTTCATTACGCGTCGAATAAAATAATTTGCGATAATCCATCAATCTTGTGAAGAGTTATGCGACCAATCGATGGGGTTAAAAGAATTTTTGTCGCAATTATGTCTATTTGAGGAAACTCGGCTCGCTAAGATCGCCCCGTCTCAAATATTTACTAGTAACTCTATCGAGATTGCAGAACGTAATGCAGCATGGGTACACCTACGGCTTTTGCGTGCACAGCCAATCAGCTCTCGATAGGATACGTCGATATGCTATATGTGAATATCACACAATACCGCACAAGTTAGAACAAAACTAACACCGGCAGTAAGTTTACCATGCCCCAAATGCAGGCTATCAGCCTCACAGGACGTAACATTAAAATTTGAAATTTTGGGTCGACGAACCATGGCGGCGCCATACCCCTGTACCCATGGAACCGTGGATCGCAGAGCAAAATCAACACCAGCAACGAGTTTTTACAACACATTTTCAGCCTAAAATTTGAAGGCGTGAGCGCGTCTTAACTTTGCGTTCTTTGAAACCTTCAGTTAAAACTAACTCATTTAATCCAAACTCCTTATTTGCAAAATCTATATAAAAGTTTCAAACCAACGACTCTTTTAGACACCAGTGGTTACAAAGCAGCTTCCCAAACGGGATACAGATCACTCTATGTTGCGACAGCCCCGTATGGACAATAGCCATAGGCAAAAGATCCGCTGGACTTTGGACAAGGAAAACGCATAGAAACTACTAAAGTTTGAAGTCAAAAAGGTAATCACATAGATTAAAAAGCCATCCACTAAAGTAAATATAAAGTGCCGAATTAAAAACTATTCCACAAAACTAACTGTTACAACAGTGCCCAATAGTATGTATTATACATTTTTAGCAGTGGTTAACGTTAAACGTTAACAACTAAAACGTGTATCAGTCCATCGCGAATTTATCCAGCAATAAATAATATTGTACAGCAATCGCACAGCCATCAAAACAGCGAAAAATATATAAATTTGTCAATAATATATCATGTGACTAGCGAGTGATACAGTGCAGCTCTGGAAATACAGTATATACTGTATGTATCCAAAATTATAACTATGATTACATTGTCCCTATAATTTTTTCCGCTATTAGTGGCAAGCTTATGCTAAACAGACAAAATGCATGTCATCGAATTTTCCAAGCTATAAAAGCAATCTAAACAAGTTCGGCTATCGAAATCAAGTTCTCGTTCCAATTGTTCTAAGACTTGGAGCGTCTTTTTTCTTAAAAGAAATGTGCCACATCAGGTTAGAACTTCAACAGCTTTTTGTTGATGCAAAATTATTAGCGAGAATGTTAACTTATATACTTATAAATCAAGTAATACTCTATTAGTACCAATAATAATAAAACCATACATTGAAGATATATTTAAATAGCATTGCAACGTACATAGTAAAACGGATAATGCACACTTTCACAAAAGCAGACAGGGTGAAACCATTTGACAACTGCGCCATAAATGCTAAAAACCAAAAATGTCCTCCGGTCGGCCTGAACTAGCAAGCACACTGTTACAATATAACGCTATACCATTCTGTTGTTGTCGCAGTACGCACGGAGATTATTATATTTATAATCATATTATTTTACATTTTTTATATACGTTTCAAGAAAGCATATAGTTTTGTAGCTACATAGCCCAAAATATTATAGACAAAACGAATTTCGAGAGCTAACTACTTAAATGAATATGCTCGATTGCTGGTTGAAAAGTTAACAACAAAACTAAACTACAATTAAATCAGCTTCCTACTGTGATTTGTCGTTTGTACGTTTTGCATATAAATTACGCAGGGCAGATAAATTGTATCCTGCATCTCTATTTCTAGTGATACTGTAGTAAATATAATTTCAGCAAGCCAAACTTTGGACATATACAGTTTTTGGTTTGGTCTATAGAGCTACAAATTTGTTAAACTTCAGCCGCAGCTGAAATTGTTACTGTTCACAATCTTATTTAATAGTGTTATGCGAAATTATAAATTATTGCATACGTTATTAGTTCAATGTAAAATTTTGACGCCAATATCCAAAAAACCAATATTTGGAAACCAATTTCACATGGAATCTACCATTAGTCTCGCATCGCAGGTCGGCCGCCGCTTTGGCAGGGTGAATCCACAACGTCCAAGACGAAACATTTGGACATGTCACAGCAGTTTGTAATGTTTATCGAATACAGGATTCAAATATAGCAAACAGATTTATAGCGGAAGCAGTCACATGGGAGAAAAATTATCAGATTTAAAAAAATCTGAAACAGTATAGTACATTAGCTTCATAATATCGGCTATCGCCGACGACGAATTTATGGCTGCGATCCAAGAATCAATTTCTATTACGAGAAGTTATGAAAACTCATTCTCTTATCGAAGCTAGAACGCGAAATACCGGTACAGTACAAGCAAACAATAATTTAAATTTCACAAATCTACGATTATGGACACATTGAGTGTTTTCCTTTAGCCCCACCCCAACGCCGAACTTGTTCATATTTGAGCGATAACCTGGTACCATATTGAATCAGCTTGACGAGCTGGTCTCGAAAATATCCACTAAAGTCACTTTTATTGCCAAACTTTTTTAGTTCCCAATGGTCCCCTCGTTTCCCCGCTTCCGAGTTCCCTTCTCGGGGTACCCAAAATTTTCGAAAAAAAATTTTTCTCGATCAATGTATAATTTTGTGTACAATTCGAATCGTGTTGACGGCCTGAGTCGAATGGTGGTAATATCACGCAGTCGGTTATGGAGATATTGCCATTCATGTGAAATCCTGAACCTTAGTATAAGTCGTTAGTCGTTAACCCATTTGAAACCAATGGGAACTAAAAAATTGAATTCATATGTATATATACGTGTGACAGAAATGAACATTTTTTTGAACCTGCTCATCAAGCTGAGTCGAATAATGCCAAAATTATTGCTGTGATTTTAAAATTCACCAAATTCGGCCCTGGGGGGGTTAACGGAAACACTGCATTTTTAATGGTAAACCTTCCTACTAATGAGTCCACAACACAGAGTGAGACAAGTAGAACAAAAGCCTGGCGTCTGTGCAACCAAATTTAGAGTTTATCCGTTATTGCCTAAATGAAATGTTCAAAGTATGTGTAAAATAAAGCCTTTAGTGAATGAGAGATTAAATATCATTTTTGATGTCACAATTAGTACAAAAATTTAGGCATATCTGTCGCTTGTCACACAGGAATGGTTGTCCCGACTACACAATATGCATAATGACTTTAACTTATCCAGCGAGTGAGTCCTGAGTAACGCGACAGTCAATTTTTGGCGAGAGCTAGTAAGTAACCGTTTTGGTAGCAGTTATTTATTCCCGTAGGCGTCGTCAACACCGCCGAACAAGCCATGTTGGAGTACAAATCGGTCTATTGTGTCATCATGTTTGGGTCATCAAATAATTTGTGGCTCATATTTTTATACTGCTTTTTCTGTGAGATGTTACTCGCGTGCTGTCAAATATCAAAAGCTTGCACACTCGTGTCAGCAGCATAGAGACATTGTTAGCGCCTATCTAAAAACCAAGAATCGATGATATTCGACTCTGCTGAAGACGGTGACACCCTTCAGCTTTGCCTTGTTGACGTCCGCGTTGCGTCCCGGTCCTGTTCGCCCCCCAACGTTTCCAACAAACTCGCTGGGTCATAAACATGACCCATCCCCACCATGTTCTTCGTCCAGCCGCTTTTACCGTGACCAGGTGCTTTTTCCACCAAATATATGACCAGGTTTTGGGATTACCTAATACATACCACACTAAAAACCATGGAACATTACATCTACTACTTCACCAGGTTCTTGGACCACTATATCTATGCATACCTAACAGGTTCTTGGACCACTAAATCTATACCCCATCATGTTCTTGACCACCAAGCTTAGACCCCCCATGTTCCTGAGAGTAGAACATTTTTGAAAAATTCCGAGGTAATGTTGGCTTCTCCTAGGCCAACCCCCCACAGCCGGACAGGTATTTTGAAGTGACATCAAAAATGATCGTCCTAATAAAAACGGTTGTAATAAAACTCAACACTACTGCTTATATTTCCAGTATTCATGCCAATATGCTAAGTAAAATGAAGCGCGGACCTCCAGAAATACGCATTTTCAGTAGGTAAATAATAAATATGCAAAGAAACGTTTAAATATTGTAAAAGAAATGATCAATAGGAAAAATGCAACTATAAGCTCTTATTTGATCTGTGGGGCAACGTTTTACCCCAATTTACAGGAGCGATTGCTCCCAGGTATTTCTAATTTGGGAGCTGAAGGCCCCACTCAAGCCCCAAGGTTAAATTTTGGTGCTGTGAAGATGACTTAAGCTTCACACCTTCTTTAATGACCATGTCTACTTGGACCTAGAAATAGACTATACGGAATGACTTTGCATCTAGTTCTACTAGGCGTGTATGACATAGGTGCTCAATGTGCCCGTTGGCTTAAGTAGAGCGTTGGCTGGTTCCGGCGTGGTAGGGTAATCAAAAAGCTTTCACAGTCTCCCCAGCTTTTCCCATTTTCCCTTAATTTTTTGTGTCATTGCTTTGTCATTTCTTGTAATTTCTAATTGTCTACACGCCGGATGTCTGTAGGCAGGGTATTAAGCATCAAGAGAGCTGCGTAAATATTGATGACAGCGTGTCTGACTCTACGTAGGAAAGTAACACCCCTACCGCCATGACCACCTATAGCGTAAGATTCTAAAAGGTGTTTTGCCCTAAAAGGTGTTTTGCCATTTTTACGTGTGAGATATGAGACTGTATCTTGCACGTCACAGTAATTTGTTGTGGCTTGACGTGAAAGAGTGTTGTTAATGCGGATATATCATCATGCTCATGGATTTGTATGAATATTCAAAGTAAATTTTAGGGCAAAAACTAAGCAGCGATAATGGCCGTCCACTTTATAACCACAGACGAATAAAAATGGGTTGCTCGAGCAAGAAAGGTTCTGGGCGAGTTTACTTTATTATTACCCAAAAAATTTCAAAGCATACGATTTTTGCAACACCCAAAATTTTTTTAATTACTTGTTGTACTTACCATGTAATCAAGGACCACAAATTTTCAAAATATCGTTTTATTGTATGTATAGGTCGCAATAAGCGTACACTACTCGTCAGAAATGAGTGCTGTTCGTTCGATAAATTCCAAAAACTAAGTAGGCCGTTCAGTTTATAGCGTCACACGGATAAAAATGGGTCGCTCACGCACTCAGAAAGGTTTTGCACGTGCGCACATTATTACCGCCCAGAAACTTTGAAAGCACAGGATTTTTGGAACACCCACAACTGTTGAAATTACTGGCTACTTACCAAGCATCAAAGACCACGAATTTTCAATATACCGTCTTATTGTATGTATAAGTTGCAATAGCGTGGCGTACAGTTAGCCGACAGAAATGGGTGCTGTTCGTTCCATGTTCGTTTACAAAATTCCAAAATTTGTTCGAGACCTGTTCGAAATTTTTAGCGCGGTTTTAAAATTTGTTCGAAAATGTGTTCAAAGTTTGTTATAGATTTATTCGCAG
Source organism: Trileptium ribeirensis (assembly GCA_030248225.1). Classification (NCBI taxonomy): domain Eukaryota; kingdom Metazoa; phylum Nematoda; class Enoplea; order Enoplida; family Thoracostomopsidae; genus Trileptium; species Trileptium ribeirensis. Next base: position 37,424 of record JASANE010006737.1, read on the forward strand.
TTAAAAAATTGTTTGATGTTCGTTCGTTCGAAATTGAACATTCATTTTAGGGAGTACTGAGCATTCATTGTTTAAAAAGTACATAAAACACCATTATAAATTTGTTACGCAATCATGGGAATCGTAGATCAGTCATTAAACACTTTCAAACTGGAGAATGAAAACATCCACTACTATAGGAAATATTGCGACATCTTACCTACATCGTCTCTGGCATCAGGATATAGCCCCAAATCATGGGGCGTTATCACTTCTCGTTGCTGTTCTTCGTTCTTCAAGTCGTCATCGTTCACAGCTCTTTCAGCCGTTGCAATCACAGCTTGTGGTTCGCTGTAGCCATCCATATGCGTTACTGTAGTGGTAGTTGTGGTTACCGTCTCTTCTTGTTTTGTTAAAATTTCGTTGTCAGCATCCGAGATTTTTTTCGTATATGTTTTCGGCTGGATAACGCCTGCATCGCCCCGCAGCTCAAATTGCGCCAATAATTGACGCACACTTGGCGGCTTCGATTCGGCATCTTCGTCAGTTATCACTACGTCACCTTGCTTGGCTATACCTTCCGGCATATAGTCAGCCGTGAAACCTGTTGCTCGTGGACTTGAAGACGGTTGCTCAATAACTGTTTCCCCAGTCTCGCCGTCCGCTGAGACTGCAAATGTACACTCATCTACGTCGGCACCACGAGGAGTAGCTATACCAGGTGTGGGCGTGGTAGGCAACAAATGCGTGTCATCATACGGATAAGTAGGATCGTAAAAATCCAAGCAAGCATGAGTAGGTTCTGGCTCGGATAACAGAAGATGTTCCTGATCCGTCCGTATATCTGTAAATACGAGATCTTCTTTGTCAGGCGTTGGCTGGATATATTCTCGAGTATCATCGACGTGCACAACGTTTTCGTCAACTGGTTTATGAGAATATGGGGTGGCTAAATCAGTGACGTAATCTGTATGTGCCGGTGGGTTGGGTACAATTTCTTCAGATTTCTTCGTCGTTTCTTCATCGCCATACGACTCATAACTACGTGTTTCCGTGCTAATTTCTTGCCTGGCAGCGTTACCGAAATCGTCACCTGGGATATCGAAGATCTTAGGTTCATGTTGCTCTATTACTTGTCTGTCTTCAAAAAATTCTTGAATTCTGGCCGCGGAATAGGCCTCCGTTGGTGATTGTAGTGTTTCTTTTTCGATTATTGTTTCAACGCCCGTGTCTTCTGGTTGCTTTTCATCTTCACGAGCCTCGGGAATCTCCTGCTCAAAGGTAGCTTGATAATGTTGGCTAATTGATACGGCTTCTGGACGGTCCACATCGTCTGGCTCTTCCACCTGCTTCGGACCGAACAGCTCGTCCAGCTTAGTCTGATCAGACGTTTCACTCGGTTCAGGAACGTCCATTTTTTTGATTGACGTTTCTATTCCCGCTGTAACCAGAGGCTTTCTTTCATCAGAAATGTCCTTAAACTCTGCAATCGAGTCTTTAACAACGTCAGCTGCCTTCACAGTCTTTGAAACATCAATCACGGTGTCAAACTGTTGAACTTCGTGCGATCGGGTCAATTGTAGCGGAGGCGTTGTAAGTACATCCTCAACATCTGGCTGAACGAGGGATTTATCCTCCTTCGTTTGGCTGATAATTTCTTCAGTGCCCTTTTCAACTGGCGAGACGTCATACCCTGGTTCAGTTTTATCTAGAAACGCAAAGAATCTCAGATATTACGGCTAGGCGAAATTAGAAACAAAAGAAACTATGGTTGTCTAAAAATGCAGAAAACGGAATTTGTTGTTAAACAATAATATTCATCTCAGTAAAAACGTTTATCGAAAGATTGTAATGTACAGTTAATTCACGAATAGCTATTGGACACATGCTAATGTTTCAGGAATCGTTCGCGAATAATTCGCCCAAAATTTGTTCTTACATTATTTCTATCCGTAACTGTATATACCTACGTACAGTACTCGCCAAAAATGACCGTCGCATTTCAAGCGAGTCGCGAGCGAGTGGCTCGCTCGATATTTAGAAACTATTTAAATTAACAGTAAATTCTATTTTTAGAACAAATTAATTTCTAGTAAGTCTCGAGCGAGCAACAACCATTTTTGGCTGGTACTGTGCATTACAATCACGGTCAGAAATAAACGCAAATTTTTGGCGAACCGTTCACGAATATTTTACCAACCGCATTTAAACAGCTGTTAATTAACGATTCGCGAAACAGGATCGAAAAATTTTTCTACGAATGAGCGACGCCAGAGCAGCGCTTACTTTCGGCGAGTGCACACAATATATATTACAAAGTTTAGATATTGGTGAGCCGCGAAACGGAAAGTTAAGCACATTTCCACATCGATACAGTATAGTACCCACCAAAAATGACTGTCGCTCGATCGCGACTGGCTCGAAATAAATTTGTTCTAAAATAGAATTTATTTTTATTTCAAATAGTTTTTGAAATGTTGAGCGAGCCATTAGCTCGAGATTCCCTCGCGTCTCGCTCGAAAGGCGACGCTGATCATTTCTGACGAGTACTGTACCTACCAGAAGAGTGAGGTTCATAACAAAAGTTCCAAAATTCTATTCTAATGCCGTTCGAACTTTGTCCGAGATCATTTCAAATTTTCAGTGCGCTTTTAGAAAAATTTACTGAGATTATTGTTTGAGGATTGTTCGCGGAGAGTTAATCTTGTTCGTTATCTGTTTGATATTATTTCGTTCGTTCGAAAAATGACAGTCATTTTTGGCGAGTACTGCCATATGTAGCAATCAGTTGATATTTTCAATACAGGATGATACATTAATACAATACATAGGATTAACACAAGAAAATTATAGTGTTTTCATTAAAATAAACGTATTTGTATGAAAGCAACACACGTTAAGGTTTGAGCAGGAATTAATTTACCATTTAAGTAAAGTTTAGTAGAAAGCGTAAACACGAGTTTCAGGGATAAATCATTTCGAGAAAATAAAGAACACTACCACAAACACAAAAAAAGAGACCGAGTATGCAGCCAAAGTTACGAGAGGCACGGTTATGGCAACATTACGATAATAAATACTACAGTACTAGCCAGAAATGAGTGCTGTTTGTTCGATGTTCGATCGAAAAATTCAAAATTATGTTCGAAATGTGTTCAAATTTTGTTCGAGACGTGTTCGATATTTTGGCGCACTTTTTTAAATATGTTCGAAGGTTGTTGGAAGGCTATTCTAGAATAAATAAATTTGGTTCGATGTTCGTTCGTTCGAAATGTGACACTCATTTCTGGCGAGTACTGTAGTTCAAGGTGTTTTTTGGGTCCACAGGAGGGTCTGGGCCCAAATATTTTTACGTGGGCTCACCCAAAAAACTTTTGCTGGACCCAGGGCAGTTTCGACTACAGAGACATAGAGTCTGCTAATAAATTCTATTACACAGTGAAGGATTTCAGCCGTTTGTGCTTGCATGTGTATATAATTGCTTGCTGCCTCATCGTTTATCCTGGCTTATGACAGGCACAGCAGAGAATAATTTAAATATTTGTAATTATGTAATAATATCAAATTCTATTTTGTAATTACGTTTCTTTATTGTGGAAAATTTAGTGAAATTCTCAAGTCAAACATTGTAAGTCTGGACCCAGTGTTTAAGGTCTGGACCTAGGGTCGGTTTTGAAAAAATAACCGTGCGTAGTTATTCGACCTGCGAGAGGAAACAATATGTGTTCGGCTAGCCTATGTGGGCTAATGCAAAGTACCAACTTGAGCTTTCTGAGCCCCCTTTAAAGTTCCAGAACAATGATTATGCACCAACAATGCATTGACGGCAACAGTACTGTCATTCATTCCAATATCAAAACCGCAGTACCCTTCTTTTCTTTCTGTAATGACCAAAAAGCGAAAAGTTATGAGATTTATGAATCAAAAATTTGATTAACTATTTTTAAATCATTTTCCTCCTTACAGGGTGCTAGCGATAGCTCTATTTTATGAAACTAGTAACTCTATCGAGATTGCAGAGCGCAGTGAAGCAAAGGTGCACCTACGCCTTTTGCGGGCACAGCCAATCAGCTCCCGATATGCTACATATGTGGATATCACACAATGCCACACAAAACTAACACCGGCAATAAGTTTCCAATGCCCGAAAACCTCCAAGTGTCAGCTATCAGCCTCCTAGAACGTCACAATAAAATTAGGAATTTTGGATCCAGGAACCATGGGGGCGCCATACCTCCGTACCCAAGGAACCATAAGTAGCAAAGCAAAACCAACACCGCCAATGACTTTCCGATGCCCGGAAACCCAAGTGAAACTTTTCAACCGCCGAGGCCGCCGGAACAAATTTTCGAATTTTGGGTCGAAGAACCATGAGGGTGCCATACCTCAAAATCGAAAGTTAAGATAAAAATAACCTTAGTTCCGCGAAGGGTACTAAAATGGGATAAAAACCCCATTTTGACTTCAGACCCCGGAACCAGACCTCAAATCAAAAACGCGCAGGGATGTACACCGTAATAAACTATGCCGGTTCGATCGAGTACAAGATCATGGAAATCGATTAAGTAGTTGAGAGTTACGGCCGATCACACCCAGACGGAATTTAAAAGCTTTCAGCCATGCAACACAATCTCTGCTGACTATACACCGTAAGTAAAATTGGTTTTATATTCAGTAACGTCGAAAAACTACAGACCTACTTTGGCACAACTTAATTTATAAGAAAGGTGACAAAATTTGACTTTAGCTTCGACCAGAAGATTTAAAACTTTGGCTCCCTATAACATCTCATAGGGTTAACGTGATGCTCATTGTGGGGTTTAAAACAATGAATCTCAAACTTGTTTAACTGATTAAAAACCCTATATAGTTACAATCAGAATTAAGTGCTTATAAAATCGAACGCAGACAAAATCGAACGAAAACGCAATCCATCGATCTTCGTTTAAACGAAAATCGTTAACGCAAACTAAGATTTTTATTAAAATATTTTTTATTTCAACACTATCGAAATTCGTTAAATTAAATGCGAACTAACATGTTTTATTAATTTTTTATTTTTAATTTGATGCAATCGAAATTCGTTAATTAATCGAATTTCGTTTAAACGGTCGATTTTCTTTTAAACGCAAACTATCGAAATCGAACGAAGCTTCGATCGATTTTTGAGCACGTGATTCTGATTGTAACTAAATTTATCAAAATTTTATAAATTTCCCTTGCTTGCGCTACGACATATTTTATAAACTAGGCTCATGGCTCGAAAACGGCTGCTCTGATATACAAAACTCCCACTGACGAAAAGGTATAGCGAATGATGATAGATATGATTCGATATTTTTAGATCCGATGCGTCTGGCACTTTTGTAACTTTTAATGTTGGAGGACAAAAGTCAAGTAGCTAAAATGCAAAGGTTACCAATTCATGTCGCTTTTGAAAGTAATTGGTAAGAAATTATTGGCGTTGGCCAAACACCAACCTGTGGCTACTAGTGACCGCCCGGGTCCAAATTTACAGACCCGACCCGAATACAGTCTTTCAATATACACATATTCCTTATGTGCCGCACAGAATATCCAGAATGAAAACACTAAAAGATGTTATTAAATATTATGTGTTCGCGTTCCGGTATATGTTCCGCTGTATTTATACTTATATCACATGTATTACACAATGATTATCATAGATCACAGCTGGGTCCACCAAATCTTACGCTGGAATTGCACGAAATTGTGTACATATATATAGATCATGATATGCGACGGCATTAGTTGGACCATATCTAGACCCCAACTATATCTATGATCAGACCAGATCCGACTCAAGTGTCTTGTGTGCACAGCTACTTACATTCTACTACGCGTCGAATAAAAATTCATGAAAATACATTACCTATATAGTGAAGAGTGATTCGTGTTATAGACGGATAAAATAAGTTTCTGCACAATATTGCGCGTTATTTGAGGAAACTACGTTCGTTACGTTTCGACAAGTTTTGCTTGTAACTCTGGCCCAAAAGAGTTCATAATAAAAACATTGTGTTGCAGTATGTTTATTTGCAATCTATAATACTGTTTACAATATTGAGCACTAAGAGTAGTTGTTGTCGAAGCACACGCTGTCACGTAATGCCAGTCAACAAGAATAAACAGAATAAATTTTGGTAGACAGAAAATATATAAAATAAAACTATACCAATTTTGGTGTACGAAGAAATTTAAATAATTGCGTAGAAGTTGTAATAATAGTATAAATGTACATGGCACATTACATTACATAAATATATTCATGCATATCATACACATACATGTACAGTACCAGCCAAAAATGACTGTCGCTCGATCGCGATTCGCTCGAAATAAATTTTTCTAAAAATAGAATTTATTATTAAATTGTTTCGAAATCTCGAGCGAACCATTAGCTCGAGACTCGCTCGAACCTCGCGCGTACTGTACAGTTAACGCTATATATTTGTAAATATACATAAATACCATTGGTTAAACAGTAATTAAGGTAAGTGAAACTAGAAGGAAATATCGTAACTTACCTGATTTAACAAAATCCATATGCATTTCTCGATAGTCTACTCCCTAAAAAATTAAATAAATATAAGAAACATTAAATTACCAGTAAATATACACAATAATTAAATATTAACAGTAAATATAAACATTAATTACATTAAATTGGTATAAGCTACACACTATTCATTAACTTAGGCCGAATCGATACTACAGAAAGCACTTCACGAAAAAGTACTATGCAGTATTGACGAAATACCCACTCAACCCGCCGTATGTCAAAGAATTTCATTCCAGCAATTTATTCAAATCCGAGGTGATCGTGGATATACAGCGTATCACACCAAGATTACGCGCATATTCAATTTAATGAAAACGGACAATATTAAAATAACATTTAGTTCGGCTCCACGTGAATTAAACGATTTAACTGCGAGTGAAAACTATTCGTTGTGTATGCACCTATTGCAAGCGAGCAAACCCGTAACGAGACTGCCTATTCTGTTGCAAACGTAAAAATTGTTATAATGAAATTGTAAAAAAACTGGTACTACTTCACTTTCACTACAGCTTAATATTGTTAAGTGGCACGCTCATAATTAAATTCTAGAATTTTTCTACAGTGGAACCCAAAGCTAAACTTAATGGACCCCTTCAATTGTCAGGCATAATTCAGATACAAAGCTCATTTTGAGTACATATAAAAATCAAAACCCTATATTTCTTGGTCCTGTTGGAAAACGCGGAAATATTGCACATTTCCCAAACAAAGCTCACAAGGCAACTTGTGATTTTTAGATGACATTCAAATGCTGGGTATCCCCAGAGCACTGCTAGTAAACTCACGCAGGGAAAATATTGTATCGTATCCAACAAAGCTAAAAAAGCTTTTATATGTTCGTATACCTGATCAGATAAATGACAAAAATGCGAAATTTAACTAAGTTTGGGGCGCCAAAGTTGACATTTTGCCTTCTGCCACTCAAAACAAAAACTAATATAATTGCACGATTAAATGAATAAAACCCAAGCCTTTAACAAACTAAATTAATCTGTATGCAACAAGCAATAAAATAATATAGTCGAAATTTAGAAAATTATATATAGACTTTCTAATATTTTTAAACTTTTTCACATAGCTCAAAAACGGGTGCTCTTTGCAAAAAGTTGTATACTTGCAGTTATTGATGAGCACGGCTGAACGCTTGTGTTAAAACGTATAAGTTGTTAAACCTGTAAGACCAAAATCATTGTGTACAACCTGCCGATTCGCAAGAATTTAAAGATCGGAGCAGCGCAAAAAACACATGAGAGCGGTTACGGTACAAACAAAAACCGACAAAAGTGTTACGCATCAAAAGAAAACTTTAGCAAACCATATTAACCTAACTGACATCATATGCGTAGACAGAAAAACTTTGCCACAATTGAGCGCTAGTGAAGGAAGCCCAGCTATCGATCCCTAGACAGTGTAGGTATAAAAGGTGATACTAAAACAGTTATAGTAAAACACGCTTTTAAGTAGATATTTTATGTATGAGATCAAACTGTACTAAATGAACCGCGTTCAGCTGCCTGAATAGACTGTAAACTTTACAAATAAATACCAAAATCGTATAAATTTCTACTTACGCTATCCGTTGGCTGTACATTATCTTCGATAAGAGGCTTGTGGTCTAAATAAGCAAAAATATTCTCATTAGAAAATCATTTTCTTAATAATAACATGCATCCATACAAATTACATTGAAAACAGGTATTAACTTCGACAACAGTCCGAACTAAGACTACAAAAACAACATATTTTAGCATGTTATGTAGTTATATTATTTTTGAAATAAAATATAAAAATGTTTGTGGTGTTTGGTGTTGACTTTGGAACCACACTGAACCATAAAGATACCAACATCTGCATATAAATGTGATTAATCTCTGGAATATACCTAGATTTACGAGTTCAGATCTTGAGTCCGTGGTTTGATTCGTAACAAGTACACTTAATGTGCCCAAACGGTTAAAACATTCTCATTCCAAATCAAAATAATATAATTTTATTCTCCTATTGTCTCCTGTAACGTCACAGTTACTCCAAAATAGATCCCTAAATACTCCAAACTCCAACAAAACTAAAATGTTGCGGTAGTTCAACCTTTTAAAATAATACTTATTGTGGGCTTGACCCAAACTCTACTGCTGTTAATAAGCACATTAGCTGAACGCCCAAATGAACCAATGTACAGTACTGATCAAAAAATGAGTGTCACATTTCAAACGAACGAACATCGGAACAGAACTGGAACAAAATTCACTTATTCTCAAACAAACATCGAACATTTTCGAATAAACTTCGAACAGCTCTCGAACAAATAAAAGCCCGTCAAAATTTCGAACACGTGTCAAACAAAATTCGAACACATTTTGAAGTTATCGAACGAACATCGAACAAACTTCGAGCCAACATCAAACGAACAACACTGCTTTCTGGCGAGCACTGTAGCTTATAGCTATAAACTTCTATGGCATGTCTTGAAAATAGCTGCAGCAGAAAACAAGGATGTTTTGGAGGTGGCTGCTTCAAGAGCATAAACTTGTCACGGTCACAACACTAGGAAGTAATGTCAATCTAGTTACATAAAACTTCATCAATTTCCCAGTGTTTAGCCAAACTGGACTGTGTAGCAGTAAAGACTGAATGTACGCCATTAAAATTGCTCCGGTGATGCCTGTTTACCTGCCGCCAGTAAAAATGTGTTTTTAACTTTCTCACTTACTTATCGGTCCCTAAAACTGTAACCTTAAATTTTCTTCTCTTAAAATTTTACTTTCTAAAATCTTAACTCAACTCAACCTAATTTGCATATTTTTCGTTTGGTTTTAAGCTTAGCTAACCTATATATACCTAAGAAATTTTATTTTTTGTTTAGTCTTAGTTTTCTGCCACGATAGTCGGTCGTTAGTAACTAATGCCAAGGTTGATTATATACGTGATCGTAATTTGTTTTCATTAATATTTTATTCAAAAATGATGACTTAGCTAGTGGGTTATGTCATCATTCCAGCTCAATTGCGGCAGACTTATGTGTTTAACGTTTGGATCAGTGCCAAGTGTGTAAATAGTGCCAAAAAGCTTTGGGCTTTGAGTTCAGCGACCTTCTGATTTGTTTTACGGTTTAAATTACATATTACGCAAAGAATTGCGCTCGGAAACTTATACTGTTAATAGTTGTGATTTACCGGCATAGGAATCGAGCCTAGAGGAAAGACCTATACTTGGCTTTCCGAAGTATTATTGCTTAGAGGAAAGGCCTATACTCAGCTTTGCGAAAGATTTTCATTGCTTAGAGGAAAGACCTATACTCGGCTTTCCGTACTGTGGCTCAGAGACTGCTACGAAACTGAGTGCTTATTTTTATCGAATCGGTGTGGCATATTCGAAACTCTATTTTCATAAGTGGCGCTTAGGTAGCACTACTTCATACATAGGTAATTTAAAAATAATACTAGTTACATTAGTAATATTAGTTCTTTCCCAAGTAAAAACTTAGGTTCTCTAAAATAGGTATCAGGAGTGGCACCAGTTTAACTATAGTAGTTAATAATACGCAAAACATTTCGGCCCCAAGTGTTGAGTGAGAAAGCCAGGGCGAGCAGAAAAGGCGGGTCCGGGGTGCGTACAAAGTAAGAGACATCAACTGAATAGTAATGGACCGCTAATAGTTAGTTCATTTAAAGTAGCCAGCCAATCATTCGGGGGCTACTACAAAACATAACATAACCGGCATTTAATGGCGCAAATATAAGGCTAAAGTTAAGATAATTAACCCCGCAGTTGACCAGCCATTCGGGGGTCAGTTGTGTGGACTCACAAGAGCTTTACTAAAGTAATAGCTAACTTAAAAGTAACCGGTGCTTACTCAGACTTAACATAAATAACGACTGTAGTAGAGTAAATGTAGGTCCTAGGTTTATATACTTTTATAAACGTGCGTCGTCAGCTATTCGGGGACGGTCGTATAAATCTCACAAGAGGGGTAATAGAAGAATACATAATCTAAGCCTAACGCTAATAGATCTTAGGGACACGTTCGTCGAAGCGCCCGAAAACAGAGAAAATAATAATTTAAGTCGAACAAAATTAGCCGGTTTTTCCAAAAGCGTGGACGATAAACTTCGGTACTAAAGAATAGTACTGCGTGTCACAGCTGACGGGTCACTTTGCTCAATATCGTACCTTGATATTTTATCCGGTTTTGTAATAAACGTTACTTTCTAAGTGTTTGATATCCAAGTATTTGAACCGGAGTGATCTAGCTGAGCAAGAGGCAAGCGGCAACGCAAAATATAGGGCGCGAATATTAATCACGCAAAAAAGGCACGCGCCAGCTTAAACATCCCACCGGCATACTACTGGCCACACCTCAGACCTCACAATCCTCAGGTAAGGAATCCCGTCCCCATTTAATAACCGATAGCCGTCATGAAAAAGTCCCACTCCAGCCCCTACCCCTGTGAAAATCCAAAAATATAACAATGCCACACACTCGAAAGTATGTAAGAATCAAAAATTCGAATTATAAACATCACCAAAAATACATAATAGCATGATAGCCATTCTTTCTCTCTTCCAAACCTTGGAATCAAAAACACACGAAAATGACACCACACACTCCTATGCAGGAATCAAAAATTCGAATTATAAACATTAACAAAAATGATAGTATGATAGTCAATCTTACTTTCTTCCAAATCTAAAAATAAAAAAAATTCGAAGTATAAAACAGCATCTACATATTGAAACGTAGCGAGCATGGCCCACGGTGTTTACTCAAATAGCGGCTAATTCTTATGTGAAAAAAATTCTATTTTGCTGCCGTCTGTGCCACTCATTAGTGTAGACAGAATGGATATATTTTCGCAAGTTCTTTTTATTCGACGCATAACAGGATATCCTGTCCAATTACCGGTACTTTGTCCATTTAGTGGGCCGATGGAGCTCCAGCCGAGTCGCGAAAGGGCCCGATAAAACATACATTGACTGTATCTCTACAAGATACGGTAATATCTGAGCTGACTTGGGGCAAGTAGCAAATATCTTTATATTGCTGCATATAATGCTTTGCTAAACGGTTTTAGTACGCAGGAAAAGGACTAAACAGAGTTTTAAAGTGGCCCATGAGAATGAAAACACAAAAATGGCAATATCACCGCACCCGCTTACAATAAGTGGGTGTTACTGAGCTCCTTTTGTACTACAGTCATTCATCTTCTGTATAGTTGAAATGGTGGGATGCCACTGCCATTTTTTATGCTGCAGGGTTAGAACAAAAGAGGTTTTTGAATGGGCCCATAAGACCCAAAATACCAGAAAATGGCAAAGCCTCCGCAACCGCTCGGACTAAATAGGTGTCATATTGGTCTCATTTTGTAGAACTCAAACCTCTATATAGCTACACATGGTAAGCTCCAATTTTCACAATTTACGATGCAGAGTTGGGTCAAAATCGGGTTTTGAATGTGCCCATGAAACCCAAAATAAAGACGACAGCACATCCGCAACCGCTCGAGATATAATGGGGTTTATTGGTCACATTTTGTAAAGCCATTCATCGTCTATCTTAATAGTACAACTACAGTACGCTCCATAAAATATAGCGGCATTTCCAGCAAGCGAGTGGTTTGCTCATGTTTTCGAAACTATTTAAAATAAATTCTATTTTTAGAACAAATTTATTTCCATAGTCTCGAGCGAGCGACAATCATTTTTGGCGCGTACTGTATTCTGATTATTTTACGCTGCAGATTCGGGTCGACGGCTGACTACCTATACAACACTCAGAGTTCACCATCTTGGCAATGAGACAAGCTCGTTTATAAATTTTTATGTTCATAAAATGGCCTACCGTAAATCTACTGCATTCATTGAAAATTGCTGGTGTACTATTGCCTTTTTCGGACATTGAAGAGGCCCTGAAAGTCCAAGCTATAACCACAAAACACTCCAAATAGGCATTGGACGCAGACTACCCACAGACACGCCCGGTTCCCTCCCTCCAGTTAATAGTTTATAGTGGAACAGCGCTTTTTACCTCCTAAATATCTGGCCGCAGCTCGTTTTTCTTCGTCTGACGTGACGGTTTCAATATTGAACATACATTTCTTTATAATATCAACGCGGCCAATTTCACGCAGCGCACGCTCCAATGCATTTCCTAAAAATAATTTAAACACGCTTCAAATACATCCATTACACTAGCCCCGCGGTTTATACAATAAGTATTTTTCTCAGCAGATTTTGTAATTGTCAGGAAATTATAGTAACAAAATCATTGCATAATAAACAAGGTGTTGTGGGTCCAATAATGCCTACACAAAATGTAAGCGTCTTTTCATGCAATTCATGAGACTAATGACAAATATTGTGAAAATTTGTTTTATAATACATTGATGATTGATGTAATAAGGGTAATAAAATTGCAAACACTTTTAAAAATTTCATAAATTTATTGTATCAGACACTCAATTTCCACACTAAGCCCGGAAATTCACTCCAGGAATTTATTTTGTAAATGCTAGACTGAGTTAACTGTAAAATAGTGCTCAGAACTTTCGGCTCTTAGGCGCACTATCACGCAAACCGACGCTCCCCAAAATTGTGACATTTTTATTCAGGCAAATCAGACGTTCCTGTTTACGAACTGCGCTGTGATGCGGTAGCTAAAATAAACAGCGGTTACAAACGCGAGGACCAGCTAATGTCGCGGTGCATTATACTATTTCGGAGTGTGATAATTAAGTTGCAAGCTAGCATGTGTATTATATAGTTGGGTCTGAAAGCAGCAGCACAGGAGGCAAGATATAAAGGCAAGAGTATATATTTCTACTGGTTCAGCCAACATCTGAAGCTTGATGTTACGCATTCACATTTCATTTCACTGCATTTCATTGGATTCACATTTCCTATCCACAACTGGAACAGCAAAACTTCTAATGACGCGAATTTTTTAACAAAACCCCAGATATGCAGTACTCGCCAAAACTGATTGTCGCCTTACGAGCCAGCGAGCATCGAGCGAAGAAAAACGAACTAAAAAATTTCAAAATAAAAGATTAGTTTACTCCGAGCAAGGCACTCAATTTTACCGAGTACAATAACTGCATATGAATAAAATCAGAGCAATAAATAAAAGGTTTTTAAAAACCTGAAACCATGACACAATAGCAAGAATCGAAAAAAAGCGAAACACACGACCTATCTAGCCAAAATTTATTTCATTTTTTATCATTCCAAGATAATGATTCGCTACAAAAAACGCTGAAATTACAGAAATTTCCACTTTTACACTATTTTTTTGTTTCTTTAAAACTTTTATCCATATTAGTTCTTCAGTCCTGAGTATATCTTCTTAAACTTTGTTGAAAATACAACTGACCTGTCCACAGTTGGGGACCTCCCTTTCCAAATCCCCTAAGTTCGTGACATTTTCCCTTATGTCCGTACCTCACGTTAACCTCACTTCGTCGAAAGCCCCATGTTACTCAACTAAATCCAAAATTTTTTATGTCTCTAAATTAATGTTTTCTCTAGGTTGAATGGTTTTAAACATTAATCGTCAATCTCTATTGCTAAAACGTCGTTTTATAACCTGAAAATACTTGTAAAACACCAAATTATATGAAAATATGGAAATACCTAGCATTTTTAAGTAAGATTTATTCCCCCTACCGCTTTGAAATTTCCTGCGAGAATGAACATGGGGCCCCAGAAGTCCCCGCACTTTTCGGCAGGCTGTAAACAGGCCAGTAAAAAGGTATTTTTCAATATATGCATTGTGTAATTTTTCTTTACAATCATGTGAAAGTAGGAATAAAATAACACAGTTAGCTACCGCTCAATTAAAATAAGATCTAAAATAGGTCCCATATTTCGCTGCAGTTCCTACACAAAATCTTCGTATTGCAGCCACTTTGATTTATAGCCAAATACAGTTCTCGCGAAAAATTTCTGACACCTTCTGAGCGAGTGTCTATAACGAAACCGAAATGATCACATAAAACCGAGCGGATGCGAAATGGAACAATCGGTATCAATGAGTACAATCAGTACTAAATGAGCACATATCGACAGCAAATGAAATCAAATGATATCGCAATCGAACAATCAAAAGATATTCATTAAATTAAACGAACGCTGGCGTTTGAATAATGGCAAATGATTTTGTACTTCAACGTGTTTAAACATTGTAAATTAATGGTAAACGATGGATTCACGTTTAAACGAATTGAAATCGAACGAAATTTCGACTATCGTTACTTGCTTAGCTAGCTCCGCTTCAATTATTATTAGTGAAGCTCAGCCGTTACAGAAAAATACTTTTCCAAGTCATGACTTCGTAAGTTCGAATCATAATAAACCTTGTAGTCTAAACTTTCCGATGTCCTGAGTTACAACAGTCCAAGCCAGAAATCAATGCAATTGAAAAGTATCCAAATAGCGATGGATCGAAATTTAGCTCCGTCGAAATTTCTATCGATTATTTTGTGCATGTTTCAGACCCGTGACTGTGCTTATCATCAACAGCCTAATAAAACGTTTATTATGAAAATAACGTCAGCTATAATAATAATTTACCTGTAGCCAATCGCCCTGCGCGTTCAAACCAAATTCGCAAGGTGACTATAGCTTCTTGACCACGATATTCATCCTGTATCTGAGCGATGTCGGTTTCGGGTAGATCGAGTTGACGTGCCAGCTCAGCCCAGTCCGATCCCAGCTCGGCAGCGATATCCGACAGTCGAATATCGGCTTTGTGAATTTTTTCAGACGCTAAAAATAACAAATTTATGTACCAGCGTAACACCAGCCTCTTGGCTGATTTTTCGTTGAATCATTTTCAACACAAGGATATCTTTGTTATTACAATAAAATATAGTTCAGTAGTTAGTTGAGTTGAAAAATCGTATATTGTTAGCTTGCGCCCGTGACCGCTCTACAGCATGCTACCGCCCTTCACCAATTTACCGGTATACAACAACTAATACTACATTAACTAAAACTCACTGTCGCTCATTAGACTCGCTCGCGACTCGTTTGAAAGCAATTCGTTCCAAAATACAAATTTTATTATTAATTTAAACACCGAAATTTTGAGCTGCTCGCGGATTTCTCGAAACCCGGTAGTCATTTCTGGCCAGCTTAAAGATAATTTTCCAAATTTCATAACAGCCAATTATCATTGCATGCTATGCCATCTTCATTATTACAAAGATCTATCCATTATCGATACACAATAACGGCTAACGTGTCCTGCATGAAAAACCGGACATTATCTCATGTTACATGCATCTATAAAACGCCATTATGTATATGAACATAAATCTGGTATAGTATAATAACTCGAATAAAATCAGTAAAACCTATATAGTATTCGTCAAAAATGATTGCCGGTTTTCGAGTAACTTAATTGTACACTACTGAAATTAATAATGAATTATTGCATTTTCAGTAAGCAACAGCCATTCTTAGCAAATAATTCGGTAGCTAGTTGTTATTATAGTTATGATCGCAATGAAAATCGCAATGAAAACTACTTACGTGGACCTTTCAAATGTGTGTATTTGCGATCGAGTGCAATTACGTCATCGCTAGTTCGCCTTCCGGGCAGAGACGATCCAGTAGGACTGCGCGGCGGTTGGACCGCACCATGAGCATCAGGCAACACCACGTTGAGCGTACATATCGGATGTTGAGGCGGTAAAGCTTCGGCTCGATATTTTGGTTCACGCATGAACGCAATACGACCTGCTGGAGCTTCATCGAAATCCCGGAGCTGAACAATAAAAGTGAAGTTAAAATTTTCAAGCAAGATATGTGGGTATGTATATAGTTTAATAGTGGCCAAACTTGAAAACCAAGCTATAGGTAGACCGGAGCTAATACAGTTAATAAAAGTAAATCGTTCGCAAAAAATTCGCCGATAGATCACCAAAAATTCGCCAACATAAGTAATGGAACAGCTGTTAATTTTTCACGAAGAGTTCGTCTAGGATTCTCTCTTCTATTCGCAACTTTAATAAGTGTGTTTACAACAATTCAACTACATACAAAATATGAACCACACACCTGTTTACTGTTTATATTTCCAATCTAGCACATAACATACTCGAGGTTTGTGGTAATAAACAACGCTAATTATAGAAATAACCAACATATACATAATATTTAGAAACATACAGTACTCGTCAGAAATGAGTGTCACCTTTGGAACGAACGACATAGATCCAACAAAATTTATTTATTCTCGAACAACACTCGGACACTTTTAGAACAAATTTCGAACTGCACTAAAAAGCGCGACAAAATTATTCTGAAACACATTTTGGACAAAGAACAGCACTCGTTTCTGGCGAATATTGTACATACTCGGGCGGAAAACGGCAGCCGATTTTCTTGGAACGGTACGAATCCGACCGACAGCTGATCGCCGAACTTAGTCAGTCGGCACAAGATTCCCAGCAAATTCGAGATATTGTTGCTTACCGGCGAGAACCTAGAAAAATCAGACAAGTTGAAGACTTACCACATTAGGTGTCACAACTTTATAGGAATTATAGTATTTAAATTATTATATAATGTGAAATTGTAAAATTGGATAATCAGACCAGTCAATATGATTTTGTACTTAATGCATAATATGATATGGTATTTCTGACACAACTTAATAATATACATGCAGTATGTAACAGCCTGCTCTCGATTTATAATTATTATTCGATTATATTATTCAAACAGACATATATATGCGAAACTCACTCACAATATACATGAAACAGATTCAAACTTCGAAATGTGTTACAGCCATTCGACGTGGGACCTCTAGCACTGTGAAGAATCAATAAAAACATTCAATTTATATAGCAACCCTTCTATAGAGTACGTGTACCGCGACACCGTGGTAATGATAACTACTGTGATCATGAAATTTTAATTACTACATTACAGAAAAAATATTAAGATTTGATTTGTTAATTGGAAACAGTAATAAACCCATTAGCTGGAGTTTATAGGTCAATTTGGTGACGATCCTTTAGTTGGGGATTAAAACAAAGATACCAAATGAATGAATTACAAAGATGAAACAATCAATCAGCAAACATAATATACGAATTTATACAAATTAAACAATAATTGGCAGGCATTAAATAAATGAACGTAAAAATGGAACAAATGACGCGCAAGACGTTAGATACTGACCACATGGTCAAAGAACGTACAGTACTTGCCAAAAATGACCATCGCATTTAGAGCGAGTCCCGAGCGAGTAACTCGCTCGAAATTTCGAAACTATTGAACTTAATAGTAAATTCTATTTTTTAACAAATTTATTTCGAGCGAGTCTCGACCGAGTAGCGAGCGAGCGACTTTTGGCAGGTACTGTATATATTACGAAAAATGCTACGCACAACACACGTGTAAACGCGTGTAACTATTTAATTCATAATTCAAGTATTAAATAATACATTAAATAAAGTAAAATAATTATTAAATTTAATAAAAATAAAGATGAAAAATAAGATAAATATGTTTAAAAGTAATATAAAATTCGACCCAGAAATCTAAAATCTGTTCTCACGTCCTGGCCGGCTTAAAAGTTTCACAGGTGGGGATTTCAGGCATGGGAAACTCATTGCCGGTGTTCAGTAAAATATGAAATTATGTCATTACCTACATAGCTCTAAACGATTGAGTAGCGTCGTCCCACTCAACGAGACACTAAGACAGTATTTTCAGGGAAATAATTTTGGACACAAATATTGGAACCCAGAACTTGCCGGTAATATTAGTAATTCACTGGACTGCGTATCACTAGAAAGCATTATTGCACAGTAAAGCTGAGACACCACAACACATTTGGTTATTAATCCGCTCAAAAAGTCACGCAGCAGGAAGATGCAGCTCAACAACGAATAGCAGAAATACAACAGTTAGAATAATTTATTAACCAAAATTAAAAATAGCATCAGAAGGTTGTTCTCAGCATCCGACAAGTTTTTGAATCAGCCGAATTACTCAACTGGATCTTGCGAGAGATCATTTTATAATGTGTCCTAAGAGCGGTGATAAAACCTGTTAGTATTAATACCATTATCTCGGTTTTCATGACGAAAGCATACTGGTGAAGTAAGATTAGTTACAGTATATGGCACGCAAAGCTTAGAAGAGCATATGTTTGCATCCTGTCTCAGACAAAACATTTACAGATTTACAGAATTATTACCACCCACCACAAAGACAATTTGCTCTCCCAATGTTTGTTCGCTCGAAACTCATTTCAATTGCTTAAAGTATAGTATTACCGACTAAGTTTAATAATAGTATAACAAGCAGTTGCATTTAAACTCACTTCGACATCACGACTCTTGGCAATTTCAGTAAAATGCTCTTGCTTTTCAAGCGTTTTATCTTCTTTGTCGTCGGTCATACAAAACACCCGTAGGTACGATTCTGTTGGATCCAGATGTCGCGCGAAAATGACAAATTTGCCCATGTACGGCACGACGATCGCATCTGAATAGATATCTTGAGCCATTCTTGTTGATTCACGCGGAGTTTGGCAATCCATTAACCAAAATCTGAACAGACAAACAATAAAACCGTGTAAAATAAAAATTTATAAACTCAAAACAGGTCAAAGTCACGTTTTTGAATTCTGAGCGAATCAGAAAGCAATTTAACTCGTTTGTTTCACGAGTGTGTTTAGCGATATACACAAAATAAGCATAGCTTTTAGCAAATATTTAGTGAAAAAAGATTTTATGTGTAGCTAGCTATTGGCTCAATTTAACACCTATGTCGACCCAAACCTACAAAATAGGCAGCCACAGTAGCAGCGTAGCTACATAGATCCTCAGTCGCTTTATAAAATGAATTAATATTAGTAACTTCTCTATAGGCTATTGAGAAATCACCGTTTTGTGCCTTTCAAGTCTCGCAGTCCCATTCTAAAACCCATAATCCCCACATTAAAAAAATAGGTAACCACGGTAACAACTTGTCATACGTAAATACTTAGATCTTCAATGTCCTGCGAAATAAGTCAAGCATCACCCATATCTACATCCAGTATGGATATTATGGCCATTTTGTGATTTCAGGTCTCATAGTTCGTTTTAGGACCTATTGGGACCCTAATCCTGGACATAAGGATAGCCTTGTCGAAACGGTTTATATTCAGTCGCGTGAGCCTTAACAGATCTAGAAAATTACTGGAATCTGGCTTATATATAAACCATTGGTTGCCATGATACATCCAAAAACATGTTTTGTCGGATCCTATTTGACCCGACCAGCCCCCCTAGGTCCACTCTTTACATGAGGAATGAGTTCCAGCTATAACAGAAGGTCACAAGTAGAAATTTCCAGCTTTGTTTCAAGCTATTACGCGAGACGTTCAAATTTGACAAATTTTAGTTATGGATGCCACAATAAAAGTTCACAAACTGATAGTACCAAATTTGCCAAATTTGAAAAGTAAAATTATCTTCCAGGAATTAAAAATATATTCTGTTATGTTTATATCGCAGTGGCTCGCTAGACCTCCCGCTTGGTACGATTTGTTGGAGTGGTTGTTGGAAGCTCCTGTTGGAATTGATTTCTGATGAACTTAGAAGTGTTAAATTCTGGAATGATTTGCAAAACTTGTTATTTTGACGTAGAATTTATTACAAAAGCTATTACGTAGCACTGGGTAACGTGCAACCTAAAGCTGTTAGTAAACGTTATGAAATTGCAGGTTTTGATAGCCTCAACGATTGGCTAATAAATGAAGAAATGAAGGTGTATAATAATAGCAGATGCAGAATTTATAATTGGAATAGAGCGAGCGAAGCAAGTGTAATTTGCCCACCTATATTGTTACTAGCGGCAAAAACTTTTAAAACTTTATTCGTCTGTGGAGGTATAACTCCTTACCTGGATGGATGGATATTCACATTTTTTTTTTATTTGATCACCAAATTCAATCTTATTTTTTGTGTCCTTTAGTTAGACGCAAACCTGCGATTTCATAACGTTTACTAACAGCTTGACGCTCTTGCCATTGTTAGTAATAGCTTTTGTAAAATTGACGTCAAAATAGTAAATTTTGAATCGTTCAGAATTTAACACTTTGAAGTTCACCCGCCTTGAATTTGACAGGAGCTCCAACAACCACTCCACAGATAGTTTCGCTACAGCAAAAGTATCGCGCACTGCGATATAAACATAATATAATATATTTTTGAATTATTGAGAGTATTCTTACTTTTTCATCTGGTAAAATTTGGTACTATCAGTTTGTGAACTTTTATTGTGGCATCCATAACTAAAATTTGTCAAATTCGAACGTCTCGCGTAATAGCTTTTGAAACAAAGCTGGAAATTTCTACTTGTGACCTTCTGTAAAGCTAGAAATTCATTCCTCATGTAAAAGTGGACCTAAGGGGGCTGGTCGGGTCAAATAGGATCCGACAAAACATCTTGGATGTATAGTGGCGACCAATGCTTTATATATAAGCCAGATTCCATAATTTACTTGAAATATCACACAAGCTGAATCAACATTTAGACAAGGCTCTATATGCAGGATTTAGCCCATTATTTCTTCAAGTAAATCGTCTAGAATGGCCAAATAATACAGTACTGAATGTAAATTAATAATGTTGGGTTTGTTATTGCAGGACGTTAGAAATTGTTAATTTTACGTATAGAGCAAGTTGTTAAACGTTACTGTTTTAATGTGGGTCTATGATTGCAAGTAAAAGATAAACCTTTGAAGACCAACAGTAATTCAAAATAGCTATAGAGAAAGTTAGCATTAATTAATTTTTATTAAAGCGACTGAGGATCTATATAGCTACACTGTTACTCAGCCTGCCTATTTTGTAGTTAGGGTGAGCATAGCAGTTAACCATTGACGCCATTAACGGCGCTTGGCGTATTACATAAAATCTTGTTTCACTAAATATTTGCTAAAAGCTATGCTTATTTTGTGTATATCGCTAAACACACTCGTGAAACAAACGAGTTAAATTGCTTTATTCGATTCGCTCGGAATTCAAAACATAACTTTGACCTGTTTTTGAGTTTATAAATTTTTATTTTACACGGGTTTATTGTTTGTCTGTTCAGATTTTGGTTAATGAATTGCCAACTCCGCGTGAATCAACAAGAATGGCTCAAGATATCTATTCAGATGCGATCGTCGTGCCGTACATGGGCAAATTTATCATTTTCGCGCGACATCTGGATCCAAGACAGAATCGTACCTACAGGTGTTTTGTATGACCGACGACAAAGAAGATAAAACGCTTGAAAAGCAAGAGCATTTTTACTGAAAAATTGCCAAAAGAGTAGTGATGTCGAAGTGAGTTTAAATGCAACTGCTTGTTATACTATTATTAAACTTAGTAAGTAATACTATACTTTAAGCAATTGAAATGCGTTTTGAGCGAACGAACATTGGGAGAGCAAATTCTATTTGTGGTGGGTGGTAATAATTCTGTAAATACTGTAAATGTTTTGTCTGAGACAAGATGCAAACATATGCTCTTCTAAGCTTTGCGTGCCATATACTGTAACTAATCTTACTTCACCAGTATGCTTTCGTCATGAAAACCGAGATAATGGTATTAATACTAACAGGTTTTATCACCGCTCTTAAAACACATATTAAAATGATCTCTCGCAAGATCCAAGTTGAGTAATTTGGCTGATTCAAAAACTGTCGGATGCAATGTAAACGCTTTCTGATGTATTTAATTTCTTGGTTAATAAATTATTCTAACTGTATCTATTTCTGCTGTTCGCTTGTTGAGCTGCGTCCCTGCTGCGTGACTTTTGAGCGGATTAATAACCAAATGTGTTGTGGTGTCTCAGGCTTTACTGTGCAATAATGCTTTCTAGTGATACGCAATCCCAGTGAATACTAATATTACCGGCAAGTTCTGGGTTCCAATATTTGGTGTCCAAAATTATTTCCCTGAAAATACTGTCTTAGTGTCTCGTTGAGTGGGACGACGCTACTCAATCGTTTAGAGCTATGTAGGTAATGACATAATTTCATATTTTACTGAACACCGGCAATGAGTTTCCCATGCCTGAAATCCCCACCTGTGAAACTTTTAAGCCGGCAGGAACATAAGAGGAGAAACAGATTTTAGATTTCTGGGTCGAATTTTATATTACTTTTAAACATATTTATCTTATTTTTCATCTTTATTTTTATTAAATTTAATAATTATTTTACTTTATTTAATGTATTATTTAATACTTGAATTATGAATTAAATAGTTACACACATTTCTACATATTGTGCGTAGCATTTTTCGTAATATATACAGTACCTGCCAAAAGTCGCTCGCTCGCTACTCGAGTCGAGCTTCTTGAGAATAAAATTTGTTAAAAAATAGAATTTACTATTAAGTTCAATAGTTTCGAAATTTCGAGCGAGTTACTCGCTCGGGACTCGCTCTAAATGCGATGGTCATTTTTGGCAAGTACTGTACGTTCTTTGACCATGTGGTCAGTATCTAACGTCTTGCGCGTCATTTGTTCCATTTTTACGTTCATTTATTTAATGCCTGCCAATTATTGTTTAATTTGTATAAATTCGTATATTATGTTTGCTGATTGATTGTTTCATCTTTGTAATTCATTCATTTGCAGTTTGTTTATCCCCGACGAAAGGATCGGACGGACCTATAAACGCAGTGATGGGTTTATTACTGTTTCCAATTAACAAATCAAATCTTAATATTTTTTCTGTACTGTAGTAATTAAAATTTCATGATCACAGTAGTTATCATTACCACGGTGTCGCGGTACACTGACTCAGAAGGGTTGCTATATAAATTGAATGTTTTTATTGATTCTTCACAGTGCTAGAGGTCCCACGTCGAATGGCTGTAACACATTTCGAAGTTTGAATCTGTTTCATGTATATTGTGAGTGAGTTTCGCATATATATGTCTGTTTGAATAATATAATCGAATAATAATTATAAATCGAGAGCAGGCTGTTACATACTGCATGTATATTATTAAGTTGTGTCAGAAATACCATATCATATTATGCATTATGTACAAAATTTATTGATGGGTCCTTATCAATTATTGATTTTTATATTATATAATAATTTAAATACTATAATTCCTATAAAGTTGTGACACCTAATGTGGTAAGTCTTCAACTTGTCTGATTTTTCTAGGTTCTCGCCGGTAAGCAACAATATCTCGAATTTGCTGGGAATCTTGTGCCGATCACGAAGTCCGGCGATCAGCTGTCGGTCGGATTCGTACCGTTCCAAGAAAATCGGCTGCCGTTTTCCGCCCGAGTATGTACAATATTCGCCAGAAACGAGTGCTGTTCTTTGTCCAAAATGTGTTTCAGAATAATTTTGTCGCGCTTTTTAGTGCAGTTCGAAATTTGTTCTAAAAGTGTCCGAGTGTTGTTCGAGAATAAATAAATTTTGTTGGATCTATGTCGTTCGTTCCAAAGGTGACACTCATTTCTGACGAGTACTGTATGTTTCTAAATATTATGTATATGTTGGTTATTTCTATAATTAGCGTTGTTTATTACCACAAACCTCGAGTATGTTATGTGCTAGATTGGAAATATAAACAGTAAACAGGTGTGTGGTTCATATTTTGTATGTAGTTGAATTGTTGTAAACACACTTATTAAAGTTGCAGATGAAGTGAAGAATCCTAGACAAAGCTCTTCGTGAAAAAGTAACAGCTGTTCCATTACTTATGTTGGCGAATTTTAGTGATCTGTCGGCGAATTTTTTGCGAACGATTTACTTTTATTAACTGTATTAGCTCCGGTCTACCTATAGCTTGGTTTTCAAGTTTGGCCACTATTAAACTATATACATACCCACATATCTTGCTTGAAAATTTTAACTTCACTTTTATTGTTCTGAGCTGGGATTTGTTGATGAAGCTCCAGCAGGTCGTATTGCG
This sequence comes from Trileptium ribeirensis, assembly GCA_030248225.1. NCBI lineage: Eukaryota > Metazoa > Nematoda > Enoplea > Enoplida > Thoracostomopsidae > Trileptium > Trileptium ribeirensis. The sequence goes on from JASANE010006737.1 coordinate 61,928, forward strand.
TTCATGCGTGAACCAAAATATCGAGCCGAAGCTTTACCGCCTCAACATGCAATGTACGCTCAACGTGGTGTTGCCTGATGCTCATGGTGCTGGTGCAACCGCCGCGCAGTCCTACTGGATCGTATTGCCCGGAAGGCGAACTAGCAATAGGTCATAATTGCCGCTGTCAATGGCAAATACACACATTTGAAAGGCTCCATCTAATTCATTTTTTCATTTTGCCGATTTTCATTTGAGATAATAACTATAATAACAACTAGCTACCAAATTATTTGCTAAGAATGGCTGTTGCTTACTGAAAATGCAATAATTCATTATTAATTTCAGTAGTGTACAATTAAAGTTACCTCGAAAACCGGCAATCATTTTTGACGAATACTATGAAGGTTTTACTCGAAATTTTTTATTCGAGTTATTATACTATACCCACGATTTAATGTACTATATACATAATGGCGTTTTGTATAGATGCATGTAACATGAGATAATGTCCGGTTTTTCATGCAGGACACGTTAGCCGTTAATATATATCGATAAAATGGAATAGATCTTTGTAATAATGAAGATGGCATCATCGTGCAAATAGATAATTGGCTGTTATGAAATTTGGAAAATTATCTTTAAGCTGGCCAGAAATGACTACCGGGTTTAGAGAAAATCCGCGAGCAGCTCGAAAAATTTCGGTGTTTAAATTAATAATCAAACTTATATTTTGGAACGAAGTGCCTTCAAACGAGTCGCGAGCGAGTCTAATGAGCGACAGTGAGTTTTAGTTAATGTAGTATTAGTTGTTGTATACCGGTAAATTCGGTGAAGGGCGGTAGCATGCTGTAGAGCGGTCACGGGCGCAAGCTAACAATATACGATTTTTCAACTCAACTAACTCTAATCCAAACTATTTTTTATTGTAATAACGAAAAATATGCTTATGTTGAAGATGAATTAAACAAAAAATCAGCCAAGAGGCTGGTGTTACGCTGGTACATAAATTTGTTTTATTTTAGCGTCTTAAAAAATTAGCAAAGCCGATATTCGACTGTCGGATATCGCTTTCCGAGCTGGGATCGGACTACGTTTGAGCTCGCACGTCAACCCTCGATCTACCCGAAACCGAAACATCGCTAACCAAATAATAAGGATGAATATCGTGGTCAAGAAGCTATAGTAGTCACCTTGCGAATTTGGTTTGAACGCGCAGGGCGATTGGCTACAGGTAAATTATTATTATAGCTGAGGTTCTTTTCATAATCTAAACGTTTTATTAGGCTGCTGATGATAAGCACAGTCACGGGTCTGAAACATGCACCAAGAAATAATAGATAGAAATTTCAGAGCAGACTTAAATTTCGATCCATCGCTATTTGGATACTTTTCAATTGCATTGATTTCTGGAATGAACTGTGTCTTAACTCAAGGCAACATCGGAAAGTTTAGACTTCACAAGGTTTATTAATGATTCGAACTTACAGAAGTACATGACTTGGAAAAGTATTTTTCTGTAAGCCCATAACAGTCACTAATAATAATCTGAAGCGGAGCTAGCTAAGCAAGTAAAAAAAATAGTCGAAATTTCGTTCGATTTCCATTGGTTTAAACATTGAATAAATAGATTTACCATTTAAATTTAAGATGTTTGGTCTCTTTTGAATTAAAAAATCATTTGCCATTATTAGCA